>JAGVSP010002508.1:0-29018 GCA_022494985.1 Micrasema minimum | reverse complement strand
TTGAGGTGATTTTTCACAAAAATATCGCTATAGTAGTGAGCCGATTATTATTATTATTAAAAGAGAATATTGATATTAAAAAAAAAAATAATTAAATCGATTTAAAATCCTTGCATAAATTATGCATCCATAAGTAATTATTAACATTCAACGCGCGTTTGTTATTTAGACTAGGTCACTTAAATCGATAGGTACCCAAAAATCAAGATTTTTCACCTTCCCAATTTGCTTCAAGTGGATTAAAACAGTTTTATCACTAACACCGCAGCCTGGCAGCTAACTCGGACGTGGTTTGCGATGGATCCGCTTCCACAATAGCCTTCAATTCTTCATTATCAACTTTGGTCTCCGGCCGTCCACGGGGCTTGTTCTGCAGGTCGAAATTTCCCAGAACGAAAGACGTTGGAACCAAAAAAACGCACTGTGTTTTCTTTTGCGGCACCGTCGCCATACACATCATTAATCCTTCGAGCCGTTTCTGCAGCACTGGTGCCACGGTGGAACTAGTACTCGTAAATAACGCGATATTTCAAGTTTTCCATTCTGTAAAATGAGTGACGCAAAAAAAAAAACAATTGAGAGAAAAAACAAATGAATTATAATTTTCAAAACACAAAAGGCCTGAGTAAATAGCTGTATAAATTTTGAATTGGAATTCTTAACCAAAGAGAAGATATTGAGATCAAAGTTGCCATGAGTACGGCAAAAACGCCAATTTCATATGCAAAGGACCTAATATATATCCATCATGATACGAAGTGGAATAAAAAAATTATATTCATTTATTTACATACATATTTTACATACAAAGAATGATTCACCCATTTGAAAAAACTCTTAGTTAAGGAGTTATTTAGATTTATTTGTCTCCATTTTTTATTGAAATCAATTGCTCATCACCTAATGACTATTATGTGCCCAAATTACAAGAAATTCGTCTTGCGATCAAAGTTTACGGTCAATATTGGTTTTATTTATAATATGGGATAGTAATATTATATATTATTATCCAGCGATTCTTGCAAAATCGTTTTTTAGGTGAAAAATTGGCACGACTTGACTTGTTATCGGGGAAAAATACTTATGCAAACGCAAAATGGGTACATATCCAAAAAAATGTTTTTACCATGATATTGTAAAAAAAGATGTTCCTTAAAAAAGGAATAGAAAGTACCGGTACCATTGTATAAAACGAAAAGCCATAGCGGCATGGGCCATGCAGTGGTAGTTTTATGGTTCGGAAAGGGATAAGGCAATAAAAAATCACAAAAATGCAACGGTTTGCAACAGATCCGTTTTACAGGCTTTATGATGACCTTGGTACTAAAAGTATCAAAATACAAGATTGTTTACATATTTCATTTTTAAAATAAAAATCGAAAAATCAGCAAAGAGATGCAAAGCTTATCAATTATGGATAAAGTGCATCAATGTAAATTTTTTCATGTTCTTAGATTCTAAATTTATACTAAAAGCACGAAAATTCTTTGAAATACCACACAGGGTAGATTCGTAGTATAAAGGGGGCTAGATCCTCAATCATCCATGCGCTTTGAAGCTGCAAGATGGAAGCCTTCTACTTTATGAAAATCATTTACAAAAACTTTTTTACCTACTTCTCATAATTTCACATAATTTTGTAACTTATAAATAAAATCTGAACAAGATATTTCTAATCAGGGGCTTCTCCAACCGTCCTATGCGCTTGGTAGCATGCAGGACGAACCAGCGATAGAGGCACGATCTAGCCTCTTTCTTACAGCGCTCTTGTGGCAATTTTTCTAATAATAATAATAATAATGTAGTTAAGTCGAGTTTATTGGTAAAACAAACGAATGTGTGAGGTACCTACATACCTAATTTATGAATAGTGAATTATCCGTGAATATTGATTGAAGAATTGATATGATGAATAGGTGAATATTTATTTTGTACTAGCTGATACCCGTCGCGTTGCTGCCGCAGAAGAAACAGGTTAATTCTAGAAATATCGATTGAAATTTGAAAGATTTATCTCGTTTCTTTGGGAATTGGTAATAGAAGGAATGCTTTGTATTTTCTTTCTGATGATAAATGCATTTATGAAAATTGAATAACTCGTATAATGTGTATACTCGTATGTATAAAAGTATAGTGTGAAATGTTATTTATTTTATTTTGGTGACTTTATTTTTTCAAGTGCTTCATGGTAGGTATTTATAATATATTTTTTGTTTATCCGTCTTTGGCATAAACAATTAAATTTCTTGGCTGTCCGACTCGTAAATTTAATATGAGGACTTCTATTACCCTTGGACATTTATTTTTTTTAAATGTGTGTGGCAGGTCCGACGCATGAATGGAATTTACTCTTAGATGAAAAAAAGGTGCGTCCGTCAAGTCGGATTTCAAATATAAACTCTATATTCGAAAAACAGGGTCACCCAAAACCCTTTAAACGATACCAATCTTTATTTTATAAAAAAGATGTGCGTCTTGGATTTAAAAATATCTTCAGGCCCGATTTAAAAATATCTTGGATTTAAAAAAAAGGTAAACGCTTAATTCAAAATCAGGACGCCGTATCGTCCTAAAAACGATACCCATCTTCATTTATGAAAAAAAGGTGGCGTCCGCCATCTTGGATATCCAAAATAAACTTTAAAATTTGAAATCAGTACGCGAACACGCCCTAAAAACGATGCAAGCCTTCATTTTATGAAAAAAATGTGTGTCCGCCATCTTGAATTTCCGAATAAACTCTAAATTCGAAATCAGGACGCCCATACGCCCTTAAAACGATACCCATCTTCATTTTATGAAAAAAAGGTGCGTCCGCCATCTTGGATATCAAAATAAACTTTAAATTTGAAATCAGAGCCCCAAGAACCATTAAAACGATACCCTTCTTCACTTGTGAAAAAAAGAGACAACCGCCATCTTGGAATAAAAAAAATAAACGCTAGATTCGAAATCAGGGCCCCCAAAACCATTAAAACGATACCCATCTTTCATTTTCTGAAAAAAAGGGACGACCGCCATCTTGGATTTAAAAATAAACGCTAGATTCGAAATCAGGGCCCCCAAAAACCTTTAAAACGATACCCAACATCCTTCTATGAAAAAAAGCTTTGTCCGCCATCTTGGATTTAAAAATAAAAGCTAAATTCAAAATCAGGACCCTTAAAAACGCTTAAAACGATACCCAACTTTAATTTTATGAAAAAAAGTTGCGTCCGCCCATCTTGGATTTAAAAATAAAAGCTAAATTCGAAATCAGGACCCTTAAAAACCCTTAAAACGATACCCAACTTTATTTGATGGAAAAACGTTGCGTCCGCTATCTTGGATTTAAAAATAAACTCTAAATTCGAAATCAGCACCCTTAAAAACCCTTAAAACGATACCCTACTTTATTTTACGAAAAAAAGGTACGCCCGCCATTTTGGAATTTAAAAAATCCATATGCTGTGCATGGGAAGCAATTCTGTAATAGGAAGTAATGGTGATGATAATTATTAAATTTAAAAAAAATTAAAACTCATTCGGCATTATACAAATAGAATATATATTTTCGGGAATTGTGCGAGTCCATATGATCCATATGTTCACCTCGTAGCACAGTGGTAGCCCATTTTACTACCGTGTATGAGGTCGCCGTTTCGATTCCCGTAGAGGGTCAAGATGAAATATGATTTATTTACATGTTATTTTTACATTAATATTTCATGTGCGATACCTTGGACTGGGACTGAAGCGTAAGACTGATCATCCTACTTTCATGTAATAAAATGATCAAGAGACACTGCACTTGGTGTACCAATGCAGTGCCCTATGCACCATTGGGTGCGGATAAGGGAGAGTAGTAGTAGCAAATGCTCCAAATTTCAAACAAAGATTCTTGTAGCTCGAAGGAGAAATAAAAACTTCTAGGTAGACTACCTATAATATAAACTCCAAACGAATTATAAGTTAGGTACTTTTTATTACGAATTCACTGTCTGTTAATGATTTTATTCCATAGCCATAAAAATTATAACAGATTAAACTTAAAATATTACATAGTAAAAAATAATGTTTTTAAAACGTTATAACTTTTTTATTTCCCAGCTAGAAACGATTTTTTAGGTGTCTTTGAACTTGGAATTTTGTCTTCTTTCTATTTATTGCAAAAAACAGAGCTCTGCAGAGTTATTCTCGATCAGGAGAAGCCCTTGTCAAACGATTTTTTTTCTCATAGAGAAAAACTGACGATGAAACTAACACAGAAATCTTGAACAAAAAAACATTTTCGGAGGTAAAAAAATGCACTCGATAGCTCAAAACCAATTCACGGCACTTATTTATTGTGAAAAAAGTCCGAATCGGGGTGTAAATAAATTTAAAAATGTAATTGAAAGTTCGAGGTGTATAAAAATAAATTGTATACGTGATGAAAACGACATTAGCGCCTTTTGCTGTACAGCATTATTTGACGACATTTTTATAAGCTTTATGTACTTAGCTATGCAGTTCTATCGGTTACATGGCGCATCTAAAATTCACCCCGAACTGTCACTAAATCATATCAAATACACAAATACAAAAAATTATAAAATGGATGTTATAATGCAGGAACCTTCCCAGGAGTGAATAAAACAACCCTCTAGAACAACTTATTGCAATCGGATAAGCGGTTTATGAATCTATAAAGGACATACATACATACATACATACATACATACATACAAAACTTACATTCATTTTTATATATATAGATAGAAGATAGATAAGCAGAAGGCAACCTTAGCGAGATAAAGGTATTTGTTTAATTTTTTTAATCCTCTCCTTTCTTTCTCCTATAATTATGCAACTAATGGTGTGATATATTTTTAAGCATTCAATTACAAAAACGGACTAGGCATAAAAAGCGGCGTTTTCCATGCATTTTTTTTTAAATTCTAATTTCGCACAAAAAATATCGCATTTGGTTTTGCTAAAACGGACCATAACTAACAATTACGCAATTTCCTCGAAACGAAAGTTAAAAAGGTTTGAACGCCACACTACTCTGTCCTGGCACACTTTTCTTGCTTCCACCATACATCTTATCACGAACGCACGTCGATTATTCCAACATATCATATGACCATTTTTAAGTAATTGTTGTACTTAATCATGCCATGTCTCTCTCGGCCTTCTTCAGCTTCTACACACAACGCACCATAAATCCTTTTAGCCATTTTTACATTATTAATTTTTAGTTTTTTTAAAACTTATAGAATATTATTTAAATATGTATGTCTCTTTTTTTCATCTATTATTTCTACTAAATAAAACGTAACCTAATAAAAAAAAAAAATTCGAAGAAAAATTACACTACACATGTAGTAGTTTTTCTTTGAATCTACTACAAAGCGCCCTTGAGGAATATTTATACGAAAACGGCGCTATATATTTTATCCATAATAAATAATAATAAATAATAACAAATATATTTTTAAATGGCAATGTTCTTCTATCTTAGGTTAGAATTCAGCATTTTTTCTACTTTCTCTATTAAAAAATCATCAGTAAGACTAACTAAACAAAAAAAAAAAATAATATTTATGAATAAATTATTTTTATAAAAGAACGCGATCAAAATATTTTGTAACTTGTTTCCATAGAAATAAAAAAATTATTTAATGAAAAAGTCTTTTTATACAAGTATTTTTAAAAATTTTTGGGTTCGACCTTAATTTAATAATTTTTTCTATTTAAATGATTTTAATTGCGATTCTTTAAAAAAATTATCTCTTACCCCCGAAATTTTTATGAAATACAAAATTTCTAATAAGAATCATAAATTAATACTGAGCAGTTTAACTCCGTAAGGACGTAAGTATTTTTTCCGCGCTGAATAACATCTGTAGAATAAATATTTGGCGGACTGTACTCTCCTGGCGTACAAATGGTAGTCGGTGAATTGATTAGTCGATGAAGTGCTCGGCGATCAAATGCTTGTCGGCGAAATGCTGTGTCGAAGAAATAGCCTGTCGGTGAAATGTCTTGTCGGCGAACTGTCGTCGGTGAAATGTGTGTTTCGGCCAAATGTCCGCGCACAAATTTCCGTAAACCATAGAAACAATATCACGTAACACCCAGACTTGAGAAAAATCATCTTTGATTTTTGTGCTCCCGCCAGGAATCCAATACAGAATCTCCGTAGCGTCTTAACCACTACACCGATTATAAGAAGTTTTTTTTAAAAGTACTTTCTTAAGACACTTCCAAGTCTTCAAAAGAAATTACCGTGACATTTTGCGATACGAAAATCATTAACGTTTGGCCTTTTCTATTTTCACCCCTCACTGCCCTTAACCCTGGATTTACAGTTTTCTGAACAAGAAACTGTACAGTTTTCGGTCACGTATAAAGTGTGCATTACACAACTTTCTTGTATTTAAAAAATAATAAGATATCGAACGAATTGAGTAGGAATAAAGTTGTACAGCAATAACAAGATTTTTTTTTTAAATTACAAAATATCAAAATAGGATCATTCGCAATCAGTATGAGATAAGCGGAATTGTTTCAAAAGAATCAACCTACCTTCTTGGCCCTATGATAAATAATATGATAATATCGATCTATCACTAGCTATTCCGGAGATAAAAACACACATAGTTCAGATAATCGACAAGATAATAATGTAAGTGAGAAATTATACAGTTTTTGTGATAAATTACACTATTATGTGATTCGTGTTATGCCCTATACTTTTATCATGGGACCAAATTATCGGCGCACACAAAATGTGTCCGAAAAATGGGGTTTTCATTTTTTTCCAGAAAATAATATAAAAACTGGTTAGCTAATTCATTGGGATTCGATGTGCTCTTTTAATTTTCATGCTTCTTATTTTGTCCCATAGTGGTAGTGCATTTGGCTACTGTGCGTGAGGTCACGGGTTCGATTCCCGTAGGGGATCAACATGAACTATGATTTCATTTACATGTGATTTTCATATTAATATTTCATGTGTGATACCTTGGACTGGTACTGAAGCGTAAGACTAATCATCCTATCTGCATGTAATAAAATGATCATACAAACATTGGGTGCGGATAAAGGGAAAGTAGGAGCAGTAATATTTTGTTGCCACCTTCAGTAATTATGAAAAAATCATTTCTTCCCTTATTTTCTAGAATAGAATTTATTTTAAAATTGTAACTCTCAATAAATCCGGAATACCTACCATACTGAAAACGCCAATATTTCCAAAGCTGCTCTCAGGCGCAGTCTTAATTAACAGGACGGCATATTTTTTCTGGGGAGTTTAACAGTTTCCCGTGCATTTGACCGCGTAGAATGTGGTGTAGGATACCAGTTTGTACAGAATGTCAGCTCTGAAGTTCGGACCAGAAACTACTAGAAACTGTACCTCGGTCACGACTCACGACAGAGCTTCGGGCGACATTGACTTTCTAGGAAGCAAGGAAGCAAATTATTACCATTGATACGGAATTAGAGTACTTTTCCCTCCGAGTACGCTGAGAAACGCCGAGATAACTGTTTACATAATGATATTTCGAACAAGAATTCACCAGAAGGGGCGTTCCCATACAAATTTTCGTAAAAATATACGGTTCCTAGGGTTAATTTCATAACACCACTTATTATCGAATTCCACGACTCCAGCACATAGGCCAATACACGAAACTTGTGACGTAGATGTCTACTGATGACCTAGATGCCTATTGATGACGTAGTGAGTGACGTAGTGTTCAAGTTTAAATTTAAAATCGTTTAAAAAATTGGTCAGCTGTTATTACAATAAGGATACGCGAACTTTCTTATTGGTAGAAATAAATTACTCTGGCCAAGAAATAAATTTTGCACAAAAGTGCAATTAAAAAAGTTTACATTCGATATTAATTTTTTTTATTTAAGAATAATTATCATTGATGTCAACGCGCGATGATGGCGCGACCGAGATTTTATTTAGGACGATATTTATTATTTTGAGAAAAACGAAACTCAAAGAAACCGGGAAAATTATCATTTCCGGAAATGTCCCCCCCCCTCCTCTTACACAATATTCGCTTTTGATACGTAATAACTTTTTACGCGTAGGTATTTTGTTTTTCGATTTTTGAGTATTTTTCTAATATCCAGAATTCGTACATAATAAGTTAAGTATGTAGGTAGGTAGGAGTGCATGAAATGAAAAATATTGTACCAGTGTTTTTCAGTCTAAGTCAGTTTTTACTACTACAACTTTCCCTTATTCGCAGCCAGTGGTGCATAGGGCACACTGCATGTTACACAAAGTAGGATGAACCTTCATCATCTATTTCATGAAGGTAAGTTTTTTTGCACTGAAAATCAAATAATGTTTTTAAATACCTAGATAAAACAAAACCGCTATCCTATTTCAAATCGCGTTATTCCACCTATTCATTTTAGAAATTAATCTTCTCACCTGTTGCTAGTTCGTGGGCGTGGGAATCCAAACAAACGAAGAGACGCTTGTTTCCGTCATAAATATGATAGGCAACCAAAACCGCACAATATTGACACAAGTTTCTTATATAACGCAACACGCAGATAGAAACACAAAAAGTCCAAGAAGAATTTTACAAAAAAGTGTCCATAAAGGTCACAAAACTGACCGTCAGAAAGTTTTTGGCGGCAAAATGGGAAAAAACAAGAAAAGAAACAATCGGAAGTATAAAAACAACAGGCAAAACGCGATACAGACACTCGTGTACCTGCGACGAGTTATCTTTTTACAATAATAAAAAAAAGCGAATAAGCAAGCAGGTAGGTAAAATAATAATAGCCAGGTGCAAAGGTGTGCAGTACGACACTAGCGCCAGACGCCATCCGTCAGTTCAGGTGAAAAATGGGCACATCCAGGCAAATCTCATAGATAGTACGTAGGCACCGCAGAAAAGTGCCTTGATTATACATATATACATATATTATTAAAATGTACTTATAGCGCCATCTATGAATTTTTTACAATATTACACTTGGTTTTGTTCGACTTTGGTTGTTTGTCGATACGCCGTAATCTAGTGGTCGATGTTAGAACTAAAATGTTGGCGCGCTGCTTAAAAAATTAAGTCCGAAAGAAAACTTGCCACTGGTAGGTATTCAGAACTTTCTGAATCTTTAAAATTTACAGTTTGTTTTTTATTTATTTTATATTTTAGCCGATTTCTTTCAGTTACATAGAAAGATAAATGTAAATTATTAGATCAATGCACTTTATTTTAAATAAATATTATCAAGCTTGAGTTCGCGGGTTTGTTTACTGTGGGGGTCAACAATAAACAACGGAAATATAATATAATATTGTTTGTTAATGTTTGTTAATGTTTTTCGCTCAATAATTTAATGCATGTTGCCTACCTTAGACTGGCGCTGAAGCGTAAGACTGATCTTCTTCCCTTCAAGTAAAAAAATGTATATGGGGTTCAGGCACCTTATTAAAAAATAAAAAAGCGATGATTTTTTTTCGTACTATCACAATTTATTTTTATATTTAAATATTTCTTATATATACTATACAGCATTACTTGGTTCAATAAAAAAGTTCCTAATTTATCGCACTATCTTAATACCAACAATGAAACAGCATTGCTCGTTTTTATCATTCCAAAGCTTCCCTTTTACATCGTAGACTCTCTGAAAAAAAACAATTGAATAAATAAAGTAACGAGATAAAAGATCATATGTATATTATACAAATGAACGACAAACTTAATTTTCTAAAAACTATTCTTTTCTGTCAGGATGGCGTGGTTACTAGCATTACTAGGTATTCTAATAATTCAATACATTTTCCATAACTTACAGTTGGGTAATTTTTCAAAATTTCTAGATCGTATGAGTAGGAAGACTTCTGCCCTGCTGTCAGAGGACATTTAACATTGGTACAAGCGTCCAAGCCAAGAGTAGGGAAGGGAACGTCTATCATACCGCCGGTCCAGTAGACTGCGTTGCTCAACGTATCCGCGGAAAATTCTAGAAGAAAAAAATATATATTGTAGAGGGTTCTATGATTAGATGTGACGGAGCCGGATTGGTCGTGGTCCCTACTGAGCTGAGTGGATGATTTTGAAATGAAAACTCGTGTGTGCTGACCTTGTATTTAGGATCCACAAAAATGCATGGTAATAAATATTATATAAATTCTGACTTGGGAGGATGCACGGGAGCTGGCACTGGTCGCTTGACATGGAGGAAGTTTGTGGATTGTTTTTTGATCGGATTGATGAAAAAACTTTGGTTGTTGTCTGTAAAGTCGGTTTACGGACGATAATTTTACGTGGTAACGTCATAACATTGATGAAAAAAAAGGATTATTTTATGAATTGAATTATTATCATTATTTTGTATAATGCAGGAGTTATTTGAAAATCACAATTTTTTCCATAAATTAACATTTTTTTGCACTCGTTAATTCAAATATTTGTTTACTTAAATTATACAAATAAATTACACGTAACAAATGTGCTATTAACAATTTATTTACAACTTATATACATATGCCGATGGAGTGGAAAAGAGATAGATGTGTCAAAAACCGAACGCTTAGGCCGATCGTACCTCTCTATCGCTTGTTCCGCGCTCCCGCTTGCACACTCGGCTCAGGCGGAACGTGACAATGAGTCATGCTTTTCGTGAGTACAGCCGGCGTCATCGATTTATTAGACGTTATCACGTAAAAAACAATCGATTTTCTTATCGGATTGATGCATTTCAATTCTATTTTCATGACTTTTGTATTTTGGTTTACTGCATTTTTACAGGATTTTAAACGATGCATTTTTCTAACTTTTACATTATGCCATTTTTAGGGTTATTTATTTGAATATTGAAGTATGTACCATTGCGACCATTTTGTATTATTCTGCTCATTTTGATTTTGGATTTTTTTACAACGCATATTTTCTTCAGTTTTATAATATTTTGCTGCTTTGCTTTTGAATGCCTTGACAGATTATTTGTTTTGATATTTAAGTATAAATGATGTTTTTCTGTATAATTTAGCTCAAAAGGTGATTTTTTTTCGGTTTTTTTTTATCGGATTGGTACATTTTAATTTAAATTTCATGACATTTGTAAAATGATTTACATCATTTTTGACTCCATTCTTGAAAAACAAGCACATTTTTAAGTTATTAGCAAGCATTTTAAGAATAATAGCCTCTATTTGTCTTAAAATGTGATGTTTGTGTTTAAAGTCATACATTATGTAGACGATAAACTATATCTAATGAAGCCGGGTATTCGTAGTAAGTTTACTGAATAAAATATTAAAAACCAACATTCATTAAAATATGCCATCCCATCAAAAAAAAAAGAATTCATCTTTCTCTCTTTATTTTATTATCTTTTAATAAATAAGTTGAGCCCAAAAATCACTAGCAAACAAGAGGTTAAGATAAATTTATATTTGAAATTTGAACTTATTATAATATATTACAGAAAACCTTTTTTATGATACCTACCTATAAATTAATAATGTCTGCTCATAAGAGCATATCTATTTCAATAACATAATATCAATCTACATATTATATGAGAATTTTTTATCAGGTATGGGCACACACCACAATTATTTCTTCAAGTGAAATTAATGTCTCAAAGTACTTACGTGGAGTAAAATCAAAATTTATCGTAACTGATTTCCCTCTTTTGAATCTACAGGGTGCATCATTTTCCGCTTCCTTGCATGGATCTATAAACACCCTGTTTATTTCACACTTTGTTTCTGAAAAAAAAGAAAATAACATAAAATATTACGCATAAGATGTATAAAATGTGAAGGAAGCAAGGGAGGTGTACCGGGACAATATTTTAAATTAAATTATTCATTTCGTAATGACGTAAGGCTTAACTTTTTGTATTTTAAACACATAGGTAGTTAAAATAAAAAAATATAATTTTTACTTGGGTAGCTTCGTTACATATAATTCACATTATGTAAATAAAATTTTAAAATTGGTTAATGGGATAAAAATATATCTAGGTACCTATATCACACTAAAAAACAGTAAATATTTTTTTCGTTACAAAGTGAAACTCATGTTTTTAATATCTCTGGTATTTAAATCGAAATAATACTTTTAAGATTGCTTGGTGATCAAAGCAATGCCCTATCCACATAAGATGCTGATTAGGGAATAAAGCTGAATACTAAACATTTTCCCTTATCCGCACCCAATGGTGCAGAGGGAACTGAATTGGTACACCTAAAGTGAATATTTATTTTATTTATTTATTACATTTCACACATTTAATAATCACAATATTGGGATGGCGACTCAATCAGTAGAGACCCATGCCAATGATCTGGCCCCGACTCACTAGATAGTCCGTGTCAAGTAAGGCATATTGATAATTAATTTGTTACATGAAGGCAATATCAGTCTAACACTTCAGCGCTACATATGAAATATTTTTATGTAAAAATCACATTGATATAGCTACCTAAATATTTCAAATTGGTCCCGTTACGAATCGAACCCGCGACCTCATGCGTGATAGTTCAATGCGCTATCCACTACGCCACGAGGGGACACTCAATGAAGGCTCAGGTACAGAATTATTAAAAAACAAACAAAATACAAAGCCACAAAAAGGAAAAATAATAAAGGGATGTTTTTAAATACCTTCTCCCGGACAAGGCGAAAATTTGACATCCTCGCCTACTGCCACCTCTCCCAGCACCAAAAAACAACACAATATGAACCAGGAATTCATCCTAGGATATTATTGACTTCACAAAAAAGTTATTAAATTAAAAATACTGAAAGAAACAGTGATGTCCACCGAGATTCAAGACGTTATTCTTCTCGAACGGTCACTCACCAATTGGTCATTGGTCATTGGTTCGAATATTCGGCTTGTGATTTGCACTGGAGTGTTGTAAACATTCCGATAATAAATTGAAGAGTGATTTTTCAAAATGGTGTGAGTAAAAAAATGCGAATTTTAAAGTAAGGAAAAAGGTCGCTTGTCAGAGCGTTACCCTAACGAAAACCTCCAGCTTTTATGACGTACAGAGATGTTTTTCTTTATTTTGTTGATATTAGATTATTTTACAATTAAAATACGATTTAGTAAATTGAATTCAATGTAAGCAGATGTATGTATTAGCACCGCCACGGAGCGCGGATGTGTAATATCATATTTTTATAAGCTGCAAAGCTGCACAGATATATTTTTTTTTACCAGCTCTCTCCAAGTTTGCCACAGCTTAAAAATTCGACATCGTTAAAATAATTGTCATTTAAAATATTTTTTTTAATTTGACCCTTTTTGATGAACTTGATATTACATGAAAAATATTATCAATTCACACATCGATCAACACTCACTGTAACTTTATCCAGAAGAAGTTGGAGTAAAAGAATAAAAACATTATTTTTTCAAAATGGTTTAAGGCGTTACATAAAACCATTATTTGACCGATGTTTAGGCCATTCCGAAAAAAATGTATTTTCGATTTTGAAGTATTTTATTGGAATCACAAAATTTTAATTGATTAGGGTACTCGTTCATAAATAAGCAAATATATACCAATTTTTTTTATATGTCTGATCTGATCACAAAACACAAAAAAATCTGTTTTCTTCAAACGATATTTTTTTACTTAAGCCATTTTGAGAAAGCGCGCTTCAATTATTATTAATTCTGTGTATATGGGTTCAAATTCAAATGCTAAACGATAATGAAATTCAGCGAATCGGTCAATTTCTCGGCCAGTTGAGTTTTGCTAAAACTTTACGATATCGATATTCTCAACACAATTATGAAAAAAAATCTACTACCTACCTACCAGTTTTAAGAATGTGAATTTTATTAGAATTATTATAGATAATTTATATAGCGCCGTTTTCGTATACCTATATTGTATATATACCTCAAGGGCGCTGACCTATACACCATGTAACAAAATTCGATGTACAAGCGGGAATCCAGTGAATCAACATCATATTTGGAGTCGATTTTGTAAGGTTCTTTTTTTTATTTGACCCATAGTTTTCGAGATAATTGATAATAATAATAATAAAAAATTTAATAGCTTAGATATGTTTAATACCCCATATAACAAATATATAAAGGAACTTAAAAACTTACAGACTTAAGATGACATATATTTATTTACCAAAGCAACTTAAAAACTTACAGACTTAAGATGACAAATATTTATTTACCTTATAAGTAGATTCTTTTAACTGTTTAAAGCTACCTGCGGGATACATATAATTGGATGGCAGGCATGTTATTGTTAACTATTTGTTTTAATTATATTATGTTTTACCTGTACATCTGTTTTGTATCCCGAATAAAATAAAATAAAATAAAAATAATTATTTATTATTATTATTATCAATTATCAATTGGAGGAATGGATCAGGCCAAATAGATAGTCAGGGGGTTTTTGACTTTAAATTTAGACCACATACTTACTTTTATCTGTATGATTTAAAAAAAAAAAATTATATGTATTGATGTTGGGTTACTTAAATTAAGATTGTATGTAGAATATATACCGTTATAAACAATGTAAAATGTTTCCCTCGGCACGGGTTATCCCAGTGAGGGAACATTATTATTATTATATATATTTTTTAAAAAAACACTATGTACAAGTCCAAAAAAATAAATAAATAATAGGTATACATTTATTCCATAGCTTTAGGGGGGGAGTGCAAGCCTCTAAGGTTTATAAAAAAAAAAAAAATAAAAATTTTAAACGAATGAGAATTAAAATATACGTCTGCTTATCTTAAAAAGAAAATTTGATTTAAAAAGAGAAATAAAAAATAAAAATAAAATAAAGATAAGAGTTGAAATTTTTTTTTCGAAAAGTTTTCTCAAATTTTTATCAAATCTAATTTAAGTATTTTGTGAAATTAATACTGTTCATATAAACTAATTTTAATAAGAGTTTGTACAATTTTACTTAATCTGCAGTACTTATGAAAACATTATTTATGAGAAAAAAAAAATCCATCAGAATCAAAAGTCATAGTACACATTCGACTCATATGATGTAGATTTATCAGTTTTCATATTATGGGTAATACCAAGTAAAAGGAGTAATAATAGAAATTAGCTGTTTATCTAAAAAAGTTATCTTAGTTTGACACCTTGATCCGGGGGGCCTTATGCTGGACTGAAAGACGTATGCGACACTTCGGAATGGCGAGTGATTTGTACCGCAGATCATCGCCATTCCGAAGTGTCGCATGTGACTTTTAGTCCAGCATAGAGTTCCGGATGTTTATTTGCTTGTAATAGTCATTGTACGTACAAATAACATAATATAAATAGATAGTAATATTAACTATACATAATCTATAGCATGTTGTACTTAGAATGATAAAAATGTTTTTTTTTAAAGTTGGTTGTTGTTTAAAAAGTTAAAGTAAAAATCGTGTATGTGACATTGTCCAATATAACAGTTTTTTTTTGTTAAATTATCATTTTGTATCCGATCCGTGGCAAAATACAAAATATTATACAGGGTGTAACAAAACTCGATGAACAAGCGGGAAACCAGTGAATCTACATAATATTTGGAGTCGATTTCGTAGAGTAAAATTTTTTGAATTGACCCTTAGTTTTCGAGAAAATTGAGTACGAAGTTGATTTTTTTTCGATATTTTATTACAAATTGTTATTAAATATCATGTATTTAGTCAAATTAATACTATCTATAAAGAAAACAAAATTAAAAAAAACGCATTTTTTATAAGAATGTGAGCAATTTCACTTAATCTTACTTATAAAAACTTTTGTAAGAAGAAAAAAAAAAATTTTTTCAAGCTCAGATTAAAAAGTCATATTACACAATCGTCTCCAAATACGATGTAGATTCACCAGTTTTCCGCTTGTACATCGAGTTTTGTTACACCTGTACAGTCCGACTCGTAGTATAGTGGTAGCACATTTGGCTGCCGTACTAAATAACAAAAGAATTTCGAAAATCCCTGTGATAGGCAATCCGAAAACAGTGATACAATTAGTAATTGTGTATTTTTGGGTAATTTAGCTAAATATTTTATTTTTAACAATTGGTAAATTAATTATTACGTCACCATCACTCATTTAGTTATTACTTTCCTTTTCAATTTATTTGACGTAATGCATACTTTATCTTCAATTTCAATAGCTATTTTGATTGGGAAGTATTCAAAATGGCGAAATCCTCATGTTTCATGAGGTCGCGGGTTCGATTACCGTACCTACCCCTACGGTCAATCCCCGTCAACACGAAATATTTACTTACACATGATTTAAATATAAATATTTCAAATGTGATACCTTGGGCTGGTACTGATCATCTTACCTTCATGTAATAAAATAATTAAGGTGCACTGCACTTGCAATGCAGTGCCCTATGCACCATTGGGGGGGGTCAACATTAAATATTTATTTACATGTGATTTTCGTATTGATAATTTAAAATAAGTGTAGGTACGTCTAATAAAAAAAATTAATATTTCATTAGTGACACCTTGGACTGTTTTTGAAGCGTATGACTGATCATCTTATATCCGTGTAGTCCGATCAATATGCATTGTACTTGGTGCACCAATGCAGTGCCCTATGCACCATCGGGTGCGGATAAGGGAAAGAAGTAGTAGAATGATTTTAAAGACGTGGATTTTTGGCTCTCAGTGTACCTATAATTTGAAGAAAAAAATATTTTTTTTGAGAATGATTGTACGATGTAAATTATAATTTTAGACAGTTATTTATTTATTTATTCACGCCCATGGGGCTTTTACAAAACAAATGTAAGTATCAATACCAAAGCAATGTTAAATACATAATTTAATATAATAGTACAGGCATACATAATATGATTTTAAGATAAAAAACAAAAGAAGAAAAAAAAAAAAACTATGGACAGTCATCGAACAGGGATCACTTGTTCGGTGATAAACAGTAATGTCAGTAAGAAGTAATGTAATATATTGTTTGTTTTCTTATGGTTCAGAGTATGTAAATATTTATTTAAGGAAGTATTTTGTAAGATTATGTTTAATCTGCATTTCATTAGTGGGAAAGATATCAATGATATCACCTAGTTTGTTGCCAATAATTGCTAGCCTACTCGTATTTCTTGAACTATGGGAATGCATATTAGTAAGGGTTTTTTCTTTTTGAAACAAAGCATTGTACCTCATAGCTCTCTGTGGAATATATTTGAAGATTGTAGACATAATAACTTTCCGAACAAGTTATCAATATTATAATAAGAGTAGGTACCTACCTACTCGTATACAAGAAAAACAATAAGTATGACTATATTATTGAGAATATAGTAGACATCTTATTTTTATTTAAGTGCAAATTCAGTACAATCAGTGCATTAGACGCGACTTGAACAAATTTCTTCATAATATGTTGAATAATTTTATAAGAATTTTAATCTAGGAAAGATACCATTATGTTTGCAATATTACCTTTTTCATTATTATGGTAGAGGTACCTTGCCAAATTTAAACTGCGTATTAACATTTTTATTTTATAGATTTTTAAAAAAATGATTTAAAGTAATTGTTTTTTTTTTTCCTTGAATGTGGTTTATCACATTTATTTTACAAATTATTAAGATTCACCGAATTCGGTGTACCAATGTAGTGCCCCATGCACCATATTAGTTGCAAATTAGTTAGTAACAATTTTAGGGTACATAGATTTAGGAAAATTGAACAGAGCAATCTGGATGGGCTTTTGAAAAATTTAATGGTTTTTAATTTTTTATTGTTGAAAATTAAATATTCTTGTCTAATTTGTATAGTAAAAAGCATTTTTAATTTTAGTTAGGTTAGATTTTGAAAGAAAAAAAACACAATAATATTATGTAGATAGGTATCTTCTTCTTTTTCTTTCACTACGATCGCTCCTATGTGGAGCATGTGGACATCACTAGATCCCTCGAAACCCTATCACCAGCCAGCTCTCTCGCCTCCTCCCACGTCAGGCCCGCATCCACCAGTTCGGCCGAGTACATCCGTAAGATGGTCATCGACGGTCTTCGAGGATGACTGCATAACCAACGCTGAAGATCGGGAACGGACGCAGCATCCTCCAATAAAGGATCCATCCTTGGGCATGTACTCAGGATGCCTCGGGAGAGCCTGAACCCAAACTGCCCCTTCTTTACGCCTGCAGGTATTAGAATAGATTATAGATATTTATCTAACAGAGAAAAAAAAAAGTATAGTCATTACAGATATTTTTGGCTTCCATCTAATTCGTCCTATTTTTATTCAAATGTGTTATATTTTTTATAAGTAAGTATTTATTAAATTCCTTATATTTACACCAAAGTTTATACTTGCGCTCTTGAGGCGATTTCTCGCGAAAATAGCGCCTTATAAATCATACAGAAATAAAAAAATTAGATAATTATTTTTTTACTTGTTTTATACTGATTGTATTAGTGTGTATTTTGAACTCTAAATGAAGCAAGAAATTGTAAGTGTTAACTTATGAAGTGAAGCAACTTTTTAATGAGCATTGAGATAAACATAATATCAATTTCATCAACTCTACTCATAAATTTATTTTGTAAATTATAGGGAAACGTACATTACTTTTGTTTTATTCTTTTAGACACATTTTTCGTGATTTTATTTGTGTCATTATATTATAACAAAACCAATTAAAATATATTCTTTAATTATTTTTTTAAAAAAAAACATAAAAACATACGACAGAGTAGGTACAAATAACTTTTCATGTCTGTTGTATTAAGGAAGAAAAACCTATATCAATAAATTAAAATAAATCACGTTAATTATAATATATTTTCTCGAATAAAATACAAAAAAATGACAGTAAGTAGGAACAAAATTTTGAATTATACCTTTTAAAAATTGATTGGTAGGTCGTGAAAAGGAAGAGGGGGTCGAGTCAAAAATGATATTAAGTTAAGTATGATATTAGACTTGTATTTTTTTTACTGGGTAAAAGGGGACAAGTCTATAAAAATGATATCTTGATATTATTGCCATTTTTGTTGTTGTTACCATACAAGTTGTCCCCATTTAAAATTATTGTCTTCTGATCACTTCTGTAAATTTT
Source organism: Micrasema minimum (assembly GCA_022494985.1). Taxonomy (NCBI): domain Eukaryota; kingdom Metazoa; phylum Arthropoda; class Insecta; order Trichoptera; family Brachycentridae; genus Micrasema; species Micrasema minimum. The sequence continues at coordinate 9,950 of JAGVSP010002508.1, read as the reverse complement.
GCCATGGAAAAGGGGCACAAGTCAATTCGTCTCTGTATGTTTCACTATCTATGGGCTCGTTCTGTTGTCTGTGATCTCATGACGCCGATAAATAAGAGCAGTACAAACAATGTTTTTCTCAAATGAGCTCCCATGAGAAATTTGGAGGTATTATCTCAAAATTAATGACCAAATTTGTTGAAACTTGTCAAGGAAAAGGGGGATATGTTATTGAAATCTGATGTGTCAAATTGTAAATGGCTTCAAATTGAAGAAATATTTTTCATATGTTTTCTTCTTCTTCTTTCGCCACGTTTGCTCTTATGTTTAGTATGTGGACATCACTATATCCCTCCAGGAGACCCTGTCACCAGCCAGCTATCTCGCCTCCTCCCACGTCAGGCCCGCATCCATCAACTCCGCCGAATACATCCGTAGGATGGTCATCGACCGTCTGCCAGGACGGCAGGATACTGCAGGCATAGAGGCGTAGGCGTTTTCATATTTATTGCATAAAAACATTTTGTTCATAAATCTGATCGCTGATCTGACAAAAAAACTCACAATATCCACATATAAAATCTGCTCTCCTGTGAAGTTGACTTTTGTCTACTTACTCTCTTTTCCTTGTGACCACAGAAAATGGGAAAATGGGTTCTTCTGTGAATTTAAGTTGGTTTATTAGCCCTTTATACAAAATACCAACAGCATATTTTGATAGTAAAAATTAATTATGATAATTAACAAAAAAAATACAGTTTGTTTGTACAATGACACCATTTATTTATTTAAAATAAAATGAGTATAAAAATAGAAAAACGTCTTGATGAAATTGATGAATATTCTTAAATACTATTATACATTATTAATATATACACATTGGAATAACATAAATTACTTATTTAATTGTTTGGAACACTATGTGAAAAGTAAATCATGAAGTAAATCACGTGAGCACAAAGTATCAGCATAATTAGGTAAATTAAATAATTAAGTGTAGGTAATACAATTTAAATTGTAAAATGCATATTGATTTTTTTTTCCTTGGAAATGGATCAATTCAAATAATATTAACATAAAACATGAAATACAGAGTCAGTATCTCGCCTGTTCATTTTACTACGTATTTTAGTACATACTTCTCTTTTGTCAGGTTCAAAGATTAGGATGATTGTTAGTTAAATGAAGTCCAAGGGTTATCAAAACTATTAAGAGTGCGTTATAATAAAAAAATAACAAAGAGGTGGTTGCACGAGGAATAAAAATATCATTAGTTACTTGATAAGACGGGAATTTTTAATTGAGAATTTCTCAAGTTGTTAAACAAAATATACAATTTATTGAATTGGCAACATTACATTTTTTTTTTTTTTAACCAACTCAACTTTATTCAACTTATCTACATAAATTTAATTTTTCTCCTATGATAAAGGATAAAGAAAAAAACCAGTTTAAAAAAAAAAAAATGAATATGATTGATTTCATGAAAAAAAAATTCTTACCATTACACAATATCACTATTATTGAAGTAATAATTAATTATATTAATAAAATTAAATACTGCGTTACACAAAATACCTTAAAATCAGAGCATCAAAATACTAAAAAAAATATTGCATCATCATAATCTTTGGTGAATTTTTATTTATTTCATATTTTTATCTCACGAAATTAAATTTTAATTGTTTAAATATCCGTAATTATTACGTAACTGAATCCTAGAAGGTATTAATAAAATCATCACGGGATATTTTAAATGATTTGTAATTAATTAGGCGATAGTCTCATGTTTAACTGGTGTAACTTATAATATTTTATATTTTGTGGAATTTAACTTATTGCTGGCTTACAAGTATTTGCTTTTTTTACAGTCCATCGAGTAAATATTTTTCAATGAAAAGGATAATGTTTTCTTGAGTATCCAATGTGTTCAATTAAATAATTAGTCTCTTTATTATTTAGCCAACATTAAAAATAAGTTTTCGATTTCATTCATTTTTCTAATATCTTTGTGATCAAGAGTCTCTAACTCTTGTGGTTATACACCACCTTCCTATAACTTGAATACTTTTTTACTGGAAATACTACATAAGTATTTCCTTATTTACAAATTAAAATATGTGCAAATGTAGGATTGCATAGACTCCTTTTCAATTAAAAAAAACTCATGGAGGGTGGAACTTTTATTTCACGACATGTGAATTTAAAGGGAAACTATACAATTACACTGTTTTATCCGAACACATTGTAAAATTATGTAACACATCTGTTAACCATAATAAATAATATTTACAAGTATGTATTTATAACTGGAAAATGGATAAGTACTAAAGTAGGTTGATTGATGTTTTTCAGATTCGGTCGAGTATTCGAGATATTATGCACTAACAAAATATGACAATAATATAATAAATCATATGTTATATTAAGACATTCAACAGTTTATCTCTAGAGAGAGCCAAATTTTTAGACAAAAACTCTCAATTTTTAGAAGCATTTCTCCTACTAGCACAGTATGTATATCTCCTTTAGAAAATACAGCTCAAATTTAAAGAGTGCAGAGCAAAGAGTCAAAAAACATATTATGTAGTATTAAATCAATATATTTTTCATAAAAATTAAACTATGCAGAGGGTCGTGTGTGAGGTATTCGTAGGTGGAAGGGCCAGTCTTGCTTCATGAAGGATTCGAAGTCTTGGTCCGAGAGGAACTCCCAAGGCCCGAAGGCGTTCCTCTCCCAAGAACGGAAGTTCAGCAGCACCGACACGCTCTTTTTCCAATAATGGGGCGTACTTCTGCAATTAAATTATAAAAATCCATTAATATTATCACAAATTGTACACTTACATAATAAAAGAAAAGAGTTACATAGGTTCTGTTTGCATTTTCGACATGAAATAGAGTAGAAAGAATTATTAGAAGTCTAGTCATCTTGCTTCATGTAACAGTCAAGATGTACTGCACTAGACTTGTTGAGGGTAGTAATGCAGTGCCCTATGCACCTTTGGGTACAGATAATGGAAAGTAGTAGTTATACACAGAAAACCTAGCTATAAATAAATAGGTATTCATGATGTTGATGAATCATGAAAAGATAACTTACTTCATATCCTAGTTTCTTCAAGAACATTCGCAGTAATGGTGGCTCATCTCCGAAGAACTTTGTAAGTTTCTTGACCCTACTAGGATTGGCTAAACTAGAGGCATCCATACCACCAAATCCATTACTGGCAGGGCAGAAACTGGTATCCATACGAGGCATTGATTGGGATCTGAAATAGAAACTATGGTTAATGATTGTTTGCAGGTGAAAAGATAACACGTGTGAAATGGATGGTGCATGCTTTATTGGTAACATGTGGTGCATAAACTGCCCTAATAGTAACTTCAAATGGTTGATGTAATTAGTCATGCATTTACTAAGACATCTATTATGTCTTTTAATTGGTCGAAATATCAATATTAATGATTTTGATCACCTCATCGGGCTAGGAGACATAATAACACAGAGGAACATCACAATAACTGAGGCATGGAAAAATTATTGGCTATTGGTAAATCTAAGCGAAATTAGCCATTACAATACGGAAGCTGCTTATTTGAGAAATGGATTGGAAATACATTTTAAATTTATTTGATAGATAGAAGGTACAAACCTTTGTTGATTTCTCAAGGCTGTGATTTCTCCTCTAATATTTTCCATCTCCTGAATCATGAGGTGTTGAGTTCTCATTTCACTGGACAAGTGGGCCACAGATCTTGCTAAAGTCACTACATGAGACTCGAGGCGTTGGAACCTTTTGTTGATACCCTGAAAATTAAATGAAGACCTTAGTATTGACGTCAAGATGGTATTCAAATATGGGTTAAAGTACTTATCTATTTAGGATATTAGGAAGTGATATGATAACGACTATAATGTTTTATTTTAGAAGGTAATTCAATAAAGTACTATAGCTGCCAAGATTTAGCTATTTCTTACACCAAATATATGTATAATAAAAAAGATTTTGTAAATACATCCTAAAATGCTACAATCTACGCATAATATTCATTAAATTTCAGTACTAAATCTAGAATGACTAGAAGAAATTGTTTTTCTTTAAGAACTAAATTTAGGAATAAACAAAATTGCTTCAAAAGCTTAATGAGTAAAAGTTGCAAAAAAGAAATGAAGCAACAACAAAAAATGGCTAACCTTAATATCATTCACTTTCTTCCTTTGTTCGGTGGCATTTCTTCTCTTGTCTCTAACAGGCCTGCTGCTCACAGAACTTGATGGGAGAGAAGATACGCTTCCATACCTTCGTTTTGATAACCTACAATTGTTCAGAAATAATTTAAAAACATATAGGTAATTTACTAACGGCTACGGCGGCGATAGCAGTAAACAAAAAGTAATTTCAAATTAAAACTTGCATAATTTGAAACTCTCAGATCTTAGAAAAATCACATTAAATAAAAGTGATTCTAAAGTAAAGAGATCTGCATTATCTATACGACCAAGACCTTGACATTTTCTATATTCTCGTACATAAACACAAAAAGTAATTTTAAACCTAAACAATATCTCAGTAAACTGTAGTTCTACAGTTTTAGCATAATAAAAACCAAAGATTTAGAGTTAATATTTTTGTTTTTCTGTCTCATATAAATATAAATGAACAACTAAGACATAATCCATTACCTGGGATCTGACGGTTGATATTTCCCTAGTCCATGATTAGCTGGTTTCCTGACCCCCAAAAGCTTCAAGACTTCGCAATACATATTTTCCAGGCCCTGAAGTTGTCTGCGAATGGCCCGAGCATCCTGAGTTGACACATCACTGTCTGATTGGCCATCCAGCATGGAAGATAAATCTAGACTTCTGGTCGTTGTCGAGGTTATGTCTGTTTCTAGTCCGAACACTAAAAACATTTTGGATTGAAATTAACCAATAGCTTAAAATTAATTACTTTATTATTAACTACTCTCAAATAATGAGAAACATTTATTTATTTATTTAACCACCTCAACAGGTAGCCCAATAACAGAGGAGAATAACATTACAAACATTCAGACTTGAGAAATATCAATTTTTGATTTTTTGTGTCCTCACCGGGAATCGAACCCGAAACCTTCGCATTGTGAATCCAGCGTCTTAGCCATCATGCTACGGAGGCCGTCAAACATATAAATTTACTCAGCGAAATATGTTTTTTCCTTAAACATCCAGTTATTGGCTATGTCACTCTAAAGTGAAATATTCTCGGGGTGATCGCAGCGCTGACATGAAATACTACTTACTGTGTTTTTTGTACTGACATGAAATACTACTTACCTACTGTGTTTTTGTACTGACATAAAATACTACTTACTGTGTTTTTGTACTGACATGAAATACTACTTGCTGTGTTTTTTGTACTAACATAAAATACTACTTACTGTGTCTTTGTACTGACATGAAATACTACTTACTGTGTCTTTGTACTGACATGAAATACTACTTACTGTGTTTTTTGTACTGTGCTGAATGATCTTGTTTCTTGGAGGAACTACTTCTGTGTTTTGGTGTATGTTGCCAGCCAGCTCTTTGGTTTGGTAGAGCTCCACGATTCTCTGCACTATATTCCGGTTTGCTTCCGTACGGCAAACTGAAAATGATACCACAGATATAGATTATTGGTAAATATGTTCATCTTCTAACAGGCTATTTAAATATAAAAAATCATCTGCTAAGAAATATTTCATTATATGTACAGCAGCAGACCAATGTATTGTAATTATAAAAAATTACTTAACAAAGTAAATGCAAAAAAAAATTGGTTTAATTGTATCAACATTGCCTGAGTATTGTAACCTCCAATATTACTAATACCAGAGACCAACAAGGTAAAGTTAAGCTGGATGTATTTTTTAAATTTATACTGCCGTGCCTAAACTGTAGCACACATTTAGGGTATCTGTGTGTTTCTTACTACTACTAGTACTTCTTTCCCTTATCTGGACCTAATAGTGCATAGGGGCACTGCATTGGTAAACCATGTGCAATGTATCTTGATCATTTATTATAATCCTGAAATTAAAATAGAATGCCATATTGATAGAGTTTTATCTCCCAATGTGTTTTCCACTAAAATCAAAGATTTACATTTTTAACCAACTAACTAACTAACCATCTCGCCATTTCCCCGTAGGGGTAGGCAGAGAGGATAGAACGCCATACCACTCTGTCCTGACAGACTTTCTTTGCTTCCTCTACATTCATACATCTTCTCATGCACATGCGCCGATTATTCTGACATTTCACATGACCACTTTCAAGTAATTGACGTACTTGGTCATGCCATGTCTTTCTCGGCCTTCCGCGGCTTCTACATCCAGGCACACTTGCATTTAAACTTCTTTCAGCCGTTTTTTTTCACACTCATTCGCTCCACATGACCAAACCATTGTAAAAGCCCATTCTTAATTTTGACGATAATGCTTATCTCAGCCTTGCACTCTGCTCTAATTTCAACATTTGTACACCTATCATACATAGTCTTACCACACATTCGCCTAAAGAGATCGCACTTCAACAGCATTCAGTCTACTTTCATCCTTCTTTTTCCAACACCACGCTTCACTACCATACATAAGGGTTGGTGCCAGAACTCCGTTGTGTACTGCCAATTTTGCTTCTTTCGATTTTTTGACATTTTTAAAATTAGTATTTACCTCTGGTGCTTAAATCGTGCAGAATTTCTCGGAGTAGCATCAGGAGTGGATTGTGTCGGTGTAAGGGGAGGTAGTGGTGGAGTGACACTTGAAGGAGTCTCACTCCCCGGACATTGGTTTCCATTTTGAATAGCTCCATTGCCCAGGCTCATTCCGTGCATCTTCGGTTCTAAAATCTGACGCAGTTCGGATTCAACTATATCCACCCATTCGGAGTCTCCTTCTAGAAAAAAGGTTAAAGTATTGAGAAAACAATAATTAACGGTAATAAAATGATTAAATATATATTGAAGAAAAGCATTAAGACCATTTGAAATATTGGCTAATAATGACGTTTAAAATCATGTTTGAAAATGACAACTTAAATCTGTTTAAATACTGTTCATCATTTGTGTATAAGTGTTTGAACACACTCAAAATGTTGTAACTTAAATCGTGTTTAAAGCTGTTATTACTTATTATTACTATGTATTTCTCGATTTGAATACCTTATTTATCTAAGTTTTGATAAAAATTATAAATAATAAATGTATTTTAAAGTTTTCCGTATTCTAAAATGATTTTTAAATAATTTATATGGGTACAGTCCGGATGACATCACGTTTCAAGACGTTTTGTACTGAAGAAAATAGTTTTAATTCGACTAGAAATTACTTTTTTTTTTACGCAGGACTGTTAATACAGCCTTATTACCTACACTAGAATTTAATTTTTAACTCACTGTGACCGTTTTTATCATGGTACATTTTGCCGCTAGTTGTTGGTTGGTCAAGTGCTGGATTCCTGCCCGGAGGAACTAGAGGAAGAGGATCCGACTCTGTGCTGGTGTCATGGCCAACATGACGACCACTCGAGTAGGCTGCACTGCCTCTTCCTGAATCCACATTCGATGATAGCCCTCCATTTTTGTCATAATCTAAAAAAATCATAAACATATTACAAAAAAATTATATAATAACTATGAATTACCACTAATCCTGTTAATATTTTTTCTTTATCGGCTCCCTACGGTGCAAAGGGCACTGTATTGGTATATAAAGCCCAGTGCATTTTGAGATCATTTGTAACGTGAAAGCTTAGGCATCAGTCTTAGGCTTCTAAGGTGTGTGAAATATTTTTATGACAAAAATTGCATTTAAATGGTGGTGGTGGTGGCCCAGTGGGTAGCGTCGCGGTCTCTGAGTCCAGAGATCGTCGGTTCGAATCCCCACTTCGACACGACTCGATTCCTATTTTCAAGCACAAGCCGCTTAGGCTTTATTGAAAATAGTATTTACAAATTGATGTTATTGAGTATATGACAAACTGTTTTAAAAAATATTGCAATAATTTAGTACTGTTTTAAAAAATGTTTCTTTACAATAGAATAAATTGTAGGACAATATATTTTTTCTTGATTTCATTCCGATAATTGTTCATATTTACATCTCTTTTCAATAAAAATCTTACATAGTACAGCACATTGTAGGTATGAAACGTGCAACGACGACTCTTAGCTTCTACAAAAATTTGTATTGACATTGTGAGAAGTCTTATATTGAAAATAATGGACATTTTATTTTTGCTACATAAAAGCATTATTCAACAAAAAATTATTCTTCCGACTAAAATCTGAACCAAGAAAATCATTGTTGAGAATCAGTGTGTGTATTTATACCTACCTTATTCAAGATTATTTCTATGTGTGAACTACCTACCCAGTAAAGTAAATGGGATAAAATCTACAGAATTATTAATATTTAATTTACCTGAGCTAGCTGTGGATCCTGGATTAATTTTTTTGCTATGGTTTATAGTGTTTCCAGAATCTTCTCCATTTTCTATTTGCCTATGTGAGCTGTGAGGTATTCCGTTAAAAACTGGTGTCTTCATTCCTCCATAAATGCCATCACTTTTAATGATGTCACAGTTGTTGGGATCATTTTTCATTCTCATTTCACTTTCTAATGAGCGAATGTTTTGTTGGACTAAGCCACTAGTACCGACACGTTCTCTGCTATCAAAGCTTCTTCCTTGAGCGTTTAATCTGGTTCGGAAACCTCCATCATCTGAATCCTTTTCTTGCTCCATGCAAGACCCATTACCGCTTCTTGACAATGTTTCAATAATATTACCATGAGATCCTCTTCTTTGTGGTTTGGTTTTATTTAATACCGAAGTTGGTGTTTGGTTTACGCGTTCATGACCTGTCTCTTTTTCTTCTTCATCTAAAGGTAATTGTGGGTGTGAAGTTGTTCTCCTACTTTCTGCTAGTCCTCTTTGTCTAATTATTTCTCTTTCTAATTGTTGTGGACTTCTCACATCATTTGATCTTGTGTCTGTTTCAACCTAAAAAAATAAAAATGTTATAAATAAAAAAGGGTTTAGAATTTTGTTAAATTTACTATAAGCTTAGTTTAGAAACCACCAACCGCGTAATACAATACTTTAAGGATTTTTTTGAGAATTGTTTTGCCTGTTTATTTTTTAATGTTATAATTTATCACCAAATAGAAAAAAAAACACACCTGGGATATAACTTGTTTTAATCCTGTGTAATTAGAGCTATGTGAGGTTGAACCTCACTTTGGTAATTATTCCCTATTCTTCCAATATTTCTTTGTTGTGGTGTTCCACTAACTCCATATTGAGGTTGGTAGTAAATATTATCATTTGTACCAAGTTGTTGCACTAGTTGAGAGTGAGGCCTGTTTTGAGTTTCAGGGGTTAAATTTTGTCTTGTTAGTAGTTCTTGGGATCTTGAATGAACAAGATTATGTTGAGGAGTTGAACTAGCACTAGGTCCATGTCCTAATAAGTGCTGTTGCTGATTTATCATGAGCTGTTGCTGCAAAAACTGCTGCTGCGTCATTATTTGCTGATTAGGAGTTTGACTTCCCGGTTGGTGTAAGGGAGAACTAAACTGTTGAATCGGGTACGATCCTTGAGTGGCATTATTCTGCATTTGTTGTATTTGCATCAAGTGCCTGGTGTATTGGACGTCGGCGGGTCTTTGTTGAGGAACAGGTCTTCCATATATTCCCTGCTCTCCGGGAGTTTTTCTAGAAGTCTCTCGTACGGCATTAACTGCGGCATTGTTCGCCGCTTCCTGTTCGGCTCTATCTCTCATCGATTTTCTAAGCTCATCAGTAACATTATTGAGACCAACTTCGGGGTCATTTGTTTTCGATTCACTTTCGTTACTGTCTTTGCCTTTAAACCTGCTGGATATCATATCCTTTAAGGTATGATAAGTTTTCGTCACTGATTTAGAGGTGATTTTAGATTCT
>JAGVSP010002507.1:0-38775 GCA_022494985.1 Micrasema minimum | reverse complement strand
GATTATCTACGCGTTTACAAGTTTGACTGGGTTAAGTGGCCACTTGATGTATTACAATATTAACTTAACCCAGTTAACCCAGCCTGGTCATGGTCATAAGCCCTGTAAACGCCTAGATAATTGAAAAATTTATATCCGGAAATGTGTCTACAAGTATTCATACACATTCAAAATGTTGTTAAAACTATTTAAAAATACTTTACTCACTTCGTCCGTTTTTTCCCATACCTTGTAAACCTCATGAAATATCACATGTTAATTAGGTTAGCGACACGTGAATTAATTTAAATTTCTTATTTGTTTGAAGCCCCGAGAAGGAACATTAACTCCGAAACCGGTAGGTAGTTATAAACAATCAAAGCAGATAGTGTAAAAAACACAGTTTATTTTTTTTTTGAAGAAATGTTCGAAAGGGTCGAGAGCTTCAAATACCTGGGAGCGTACATGACAGAAAACGGCAGAGTTCAAAAAGAGCTGGGAGTGCGACTTGGAGTAGCGGGCGCCGCATTCAACAGTATGAAAGCTGTATGGAGATCAGATGTTTACTCGGTTAAAACAAAATGCCGCCTTTGTAACTCCCGCATCACACCTGTTCTCCTCTATGGCTGCGAATCATGGCACCTAACCAGGGCTCAAGATAGCAGACTTCTGAGTTTTGAGAATAGGTGTCTTCGAAGAATATTAGGTGTGCGGTGTTGACTTTGTAAGGAACACAGAAGTGAGGCAACGGACACAGCCACCCTTGGTATCTACTGTCATCCGGCGAAGGCGTTTCGGCTGGCTGGGCCATATATTACGTATGCCTCCCGAGAGCCTCAACCATGCTTGCCTATTTTACAAGGCAACAGGTTCTCGATGTCCTGGTCGTCCACTGTTGACAATTCGTCGGCAGTATGCGTCAGAGCTGCGGGACGAGGACTTGACTTGGAGGATGCACGGGAGCTGGCTTCCGATCGCTTGGCACCTCTCCGAGGTGCAGGTACCTCTCGTTATGCTGTAATTTCATTGTGTTATCGCGTAAAAGATCTCTGGTTCGATTTTTTTAGGCAATTGAGAAATATGTACGTATGAAACGTACCTATATTTTTATAAAAATAATTCACTGTGTGAAAGTTGGTATTAATAAAAATATTTTTTTGTAAATATGTAATGCCTAATATCCTTTTCAGATACTTGTGAGACTAGAAGCGTGCGACAGGGTCTTCTGGAGTGATCTAGAGGTAATGCTCCACATAGGAGCGAACGTGGCGAAAGAAGAAGAAGAAATATGTATACTGAATCATTTACATTTTATGTGTTACACTAGTACAATATGGGATATTGTGAGCACTGTAATAATTTTTTTTTTTTTTAAAACAAAAAACGTCTTGTGCATATCGCACCCCGGGATCAAAAGAGAGTCAACTCTAAAAACAACTTTTTTTGGGAAATGGCTAAAAACACAAACTTTTTTGTTTCTTAATTTTTTCACAATTTTTTTGGTTGTAATATCTACGACATCTGTCGCAAAGGTTTAAGAGCTTTTTCAGTTCTGTTTAAGTGATTTCGTGCGGATGGTAAAAACCCACCAAAAAAGTACAAAACCTCTATTTTTCGAAATTTTGAGTTGTCTCTCTTTTATTGCCGGGGTGCGATATGTACATCTACTATCCCTTATTTGCACCAATGGTGCATAGGACACTGCATTGATACACAAGTGCAGAAAATATTCATAAGTTTTGAAGGCAAGAGGATCAGTCTTACGCTTTGGCGCCAGTCCTAGGTGTTCAAATATATATTTCATATTGACCCCCATCGGGAATCGAACCCGCAACCTCATGCATGGCAGCACAACGCGCTACCACTATGAGGCGGACGAGAACATACATCTACTTTAATGAATCAAAAGAACATACATACAGCTAGTTAACGCCCATTATGTTGAAATTGAATACTTTTTCATATTCAACTTACTCAGACACGTGCTAAGTATATGGTCAACCTTTCACATTCGGAATTAATTAAGTGAAGCTGTCTTAAACCATTATATCGGTACTTCTTTCCACCACTTGATGTTGATATCTACATTAAGTTTAACCTTCGGGATTTTTTTTTGACATTCAATTATAAGCGAGAAAGTTACTTTTAAATTGTTAATATAAGTACTGGTGTTATATCGAACCCGAAATTATAAGTCACCAGTGGTTCTGAAAGAATCGTGGATATTAATAATACCTTTCAAGAGCTTAATATTCAATATGCAGTAATGCAGTGATTTAATATAATAAGATGTTATAGGGGATTAGGTAGGGTTATGTTAGGTTACGTTGTGATAACGAGCTAAATTTAGTTATGACATGGCTTTTTAATGCTGTCAATAATTGAATATAAGACGATTTTATTCAAGATTAGGAATTTATTTGACATTTTTATTAATTCACAAAATGAAGACGTCGTATTATATCAATTATTTTGATAATTACGTCATATTTTGGATTAACAAGTTAATTAAATTCCAAAAAAAAAAAAAAAGACTTTTACTTTGGTTCGGTCATGTAGAGCGAATGGATGATGAAAGTACGGCTAAAAAAATATATGATGCGACTGTGCCTGGATGTAGAAGTCGAGGAAGGCCGAGAAAGACATGGCATGATCAAGTTAAACAAGTGCTTGAAAGTGGGCATGTAAGATTGGAATAATCGACGTGCGTGCATGAGAAGATGTATGAATGTGGAGGAAGCAAGAGAAGTATGCCAGGACAGAGTGGTGTGGCGTTCTATCCTCTCTGCCTACCCCTTCGGGGAAATGGCGTGATGGTTAGTTAGTTTTTAAATTCCATTATCATCATCAGCATCGTTCCATATCAGCCTGTTGCCAATTCCCGTGCATCTTCCTATAAATCAGGTCTACATCCCGTAGCTCTGACGATACCTGCCAACAGGTTGTCAGCAGTGGATGTCCAAGACGTCCAGAGCCTGCCTTAACCATGCTTGGCATGCATGCATGCTTTATATGGCCCAGCCACCAGAAACGCCTTTACAATCATTTTACTAAACATGATGATTATGATTTTCTAAGGTTGGTACCTATGTATGCTTACAGCTGGCTGTAAAACCACTTTTGCAGTAAAAACGAAAACGCTTCGTTTTAATACACGATACATAAAACATCTACTGTGTATTGCAAATCCCCTATAAACTACGGGGATTAAAATGAATTGTAGTTAGTTTGAGTACAGGAATACCACAAACACGTTTAAATTATAAAAAAGGAAGAATTGAAATCAATTTGTTGTGATAAGTAATCCTTTGTTCCATAATTGAGATTTTTTGAAGTACAACCCGTATTAAGGCAATAGATATAAATATTATTAATTTGACAAACAATTGTTTTCTTTCACTTTAAATTACATTTTACATAAGGGAAAATTAAAAAAATAGAGAATAATGCGGCTTACAAATATTAATCAATACTAAATATACAATCGGAGAAAAGAATATTGGTAAAAAATTCAAGAATTATTCGTATTATTCAAATAATTTGTTTAACTATTGTATTTCGATTATACACAGAAAACTATATTTAGGAAACATTTATGTTTTGTTTGGATTTGTTTTATTGAACTGCAATGGCCCTGGTAAAAACCATAAAATTACTCATGTTTAAGTGTTCCCATTGTGTGATCCCATTGTTATTTTCTTAAATTAAAAACACCAGATTTAGTTATTGTCACGGTCGTTACATAAATTCGGGTAACGGGATAAGGCCACCTTAAACAGAGAACAAAAAGGCTATGTTTATGTAACAGAAGTTTCCTGGCGCACTGTGAGATAACTTGCGGCTCTGTGGGCGGTTACAGTAGGCGCCACGAGGCGGTCTAACAAAGGGCACAAAACGGCTACTAGCCGCTAACTACATACAATATTATGCTCTGTAACGTACGTTATCAATGGATAGACTCCGAGTAACAGCCGAGACGAAGTCGTGTCATCAGCAGAAAAGGGTTAAACAGCCAATAAAATGAATTATGCGCTCTTGTTGAACTGTTGATGACCTCTGAAAATGACTACTACTTTCCATTATTCACACCCAATGGTGCATAGGGCACTGCATCAAGTGCAGTGTATCTTGATAAATTTTATTACGTGAAGGCAAGATGATCAGATCAGTCATACGCTCCAGTACCAGTCCAAGGTATCACACATGAAATATTAATATGAAAATCACATGTAAATAAATATGTCATGTTGAACCCGCGACCTCATACACGGTACGAGCTACGAGGCGAACTAAAAATGACATTGCTTCAAAATTTTAGTTCTTTATTGATGCAAGATTTTATTAAAATTTTACGGTACTGATTTCAGTTTTATGTCGCAGGAATTTAAAAAAAATTGTTTTCACTTGACCTTTGGACGAATTGAATCAGAAACCTCATGCGTTGCAAGCCGACGTGCTCACCAATCTTTATTATATTATAATGATTGATTATTGAATTAAATAATTCAACTATAAATATTCCAATAAAATCTTACCACATGCGGAAAATTTTATCATCAATTTGCCTCGTATGGCTAGCATTATAACATGGAGAATAATGTTACTATCGTCATGTACTTGAAAACTGTTGATTTTAATACATCTTAGCACTCTGTTACATAAATAAAAAAATTTAATAACGCTGCATAAATTGGACTACATGTACGTTTTAAGGATTTTATGCATTTTAATTGACAGGAAAATCTCTAATGACTCTTTAGGAGTAGGCAAATCCGATATTTAGGTGTACCTATTCGGACATCAATTCACTTAAAAAATACCCATAGCCTTCCCTTATACCCACGTAATGGTGCATAGGGTACTGCATTGATACACAAGGTGCAGGGTCCCTTATTAATTTATTATATGAAGACAATATGATCAGTCTTACGCTTCAGCACCAGTCCTAGGTATCACATAACTAAATCGAGGAAATTAAATTAAGACATCAGAATATAGGTAAATACTTGTATTTAATTAAAACAAAAAGAGTTCTACACAGGTTTTTTTTATTATTAAAAACAAGGTGACGCGTTTCGTCTTATAAGGACATTATCAAAACACTGATTAAAATTAATATATGGATCTTCTTATATACTAACAAAAATTGCAATTTATTTTACAGGTAGAATTAGGAGGGGGGCATTAAGGCATTAAATACAAGTATTAACCTATAAAATGGAGTTCTACGAACTAACATCCAAAACAATCAATATATTAGAATATGTTTTTTTACAAATTGCAAGCTGTGACATTACTTTGCAGGCATCCCTAATCAGTAGTTAAGTAGGCGGTTTGTATAGAATAGAAGGTCGCTGAGATCGATCTCATCACTGCACTGATCCGGTGGGCGGGAGGAATCAGTATTAATAATAGGAGCTAGTTACGAACCAATATCGACTGGTTAAGTAAGAAGTATAGTTAGTATACCGACCGTTTTATTACGCGGGGATCTGGGCGTGCTTTCATTATTGCCAACTAAATTAAAATGTAACTAACTAACAAACTAAATTAAAAATTTATATATCTAAAAAACCGAATCGCGTAAGTATAGATAAGTTTGTTTAAATGACGGGTATCATAATATAGTCTGGTGAAGTCGCCAGTGTTATTAGTCTTGTAATGATCAGCATAAAAAAACTATGTAGATTTAACGCATACATAATATGTTGCAAATTGAAATTAACTAACTAACTAACCGTCACGCCATTTCCCCGTAGGGGTAGGCAGAGAGGGTAGAACGCCATACCACTCTGTCCTGACAGATTTCCTTCGCTTCCTCTAGATTCATACATCTTCTCATGCACATACGCCGGTTATTCCGACTTTTCACATGCAAATTGAAATTAACTAACTAACTAACCGTCACGCCATTTCCCCGTAGGGGTAGGCAGAGAGGGAAGAATGCCATACCACTCTGTCCTGACAGACTTCCATCGCTTCCTCTAGATTCACACATCTTCTCGTGCACATACGCCGGTTATTCCGACTTTTCACATGTCCACTTTCAAGTACTTGACGTACTTGGTCATGCCATGTCTTTCTCGGCCTTTCGCGGCTTCTACATCCAGGCGCACTTGGATTTAAACTTCTTTTGGCCGTTCTTTCATCACTCATTCGCTCCACATGACCAAACCATCGTAAAAGCCCTTTCTTAATTTTGTCGATAATGCTTATCTCAGCCTTGCGCTCTGCTCTAATTTCGACATTTCTACACCTATCATACATAGTCTTACCACACATTCGCCTGAGATATCGCATTTCAACAGCATTCGGTCCACTTTCATCCTTCTTTTTCCAACACCACGCTTTACTACCATACATAAGGGTCGGTACCAGAACTCCGTTGTGTACTGTCAATTTTGCTTCTTTCGATAATTTCTCATTTGCCACTATCGATTTCAAGGCACCATTAACTCTGTTTCCGGCACTTTCCCTTCCCTCAATGTAAATTGAAATTAAAAAATGTTTAATACTTCTTTCCCTTATCCGCACCCAATGGTGCATAGGGCACTGCATTGGTACATCAAGTGCAGTGTCTGTTGATCGTTTTATTATTATGAAGGTAGGATGATCAGTCTTACGCTTCAGTACCAGTTGGAGGTATCACACATGGTGTGCGCATTTTTGTAAATAAATAAAAATAAAAAAATATTTATTTACAAAAAATGTATTTGCCTTGGTATGATTATTGTATATTTGTTGAGGATTTGGAATAGGGCTGGGGTTTTCTGTATTGATTAATTTGAATTCTACTGTTTTTTTTAATTTATTTATATTTTTTACTGTTGCTGATACTGATGATGGCGACCTCCGTAGCGTAATGGCCAAAAAACGCTCGACTCACGATGCGGAGGTTCCGGGCTCGATTTCCGGTTAGAACACAAAAAAATTGACTTTTCTTAAGCCTAGGTTTTTATGACGATGTTCCCCTCTGTAATTGGGCCTCCGGCCTGTTGAGGTGGTTGAAAAAAAGATACTAATTTGTTGTCGTTGTACCTGATAACAAAAAGCAGAACTGCAGTTTATCGGGACAGTATTGTATTTTTAAAGTTTTTTACTCTTTAGTAGGCATTGAAAATTGATAACGCAAAAAATAAAAAAATAAATAAAATGGGATTTTACGAGGTTTTAGCGAATGAGAACACTAATCTTTAAAAATATGTGCTGATAATTAGTTTTTACATAAAATTTCTTTATAATAGCGAGCGGCATATAATCTGGTGTATGTACATTCGCTGTTGTACCTAAAAACATCAACGCGCAGGTAAGCAGGATACCCACTTCATTTTGGAAAATATAAAACATGAAGATGTGTTGCACATTTCCGTGACGTAAACTAATATTTCGGTTGACATGTTGAATACTTGCGTGTTTGAGGGTAGTGTATTAATATGTACGAATAAATCACATCACATATTGTACATTGTTAAGTGTCTTGTCTCTTATATGTTCGTGGTTACGAGGAAAATAGGTTTAAGACAAAAATTACGTTCACATTTTTTTGATAAAATAACGAATAACATCATACTTAGATAATAAGCCAGTTGTATTTATCAATACTGTGTATTTTTTTATTCATTTATAAGTTATTTTAGCAACAAAAAAATCACGTCGTTTTTAGACATTTAAAACTTTTTATTTTGCATTTTATAAAGGCTTTTGTATTTTTAATAGTTTAAATATGAATTTTAAAAAAATCATGAATTTTTCAAATACCTTTAAATGATTTTATCATCATCTTTATCATCACTTTTAAAAATAAATTAATTGTTGATACATAGATTCTTCTTAAAAAAAAAAATCAAAAAGCGAATACGGAATAAAGCACAGAAAAAACATATTATTTAAATTTAATTTATTTATACCGAATTGTATACGCTCTCTATGTGAAGCATATACAAAATATATATATATATATAAATTTTTTTTTTTTCATGACTTGGGCCGGTTTTCCTTGCAGTCGCCTGCATGTTTGTTGGTACTGGCGCATTGTGCATTATTGCACATTTCTCTTCAGCATCCGCGTCGCAGCGTGCATGCTGGGAGCCTAATTGTAACAGTCACATGCGAGTTCGTCATACAGTCGTATCTCATCCGCCGCACGCCGAATAGCACCGCACCGCATCACGTCGCGTCATACCGCACCGCATCGTATTGCGTCATATCTCATACCGTACATTCCTATCTTGAGGACATGACCAGCGTTATATTATCTTGTATACCGGGTATTCAGAACTTCGAAAAAATATTTTTATGTTAATTTATTTATTTGTTATTAGTACACATTACCGTTTACAAACGTGAGCAAAAAATTTAAACATATATACAATAGTTAAATGGATTTAAAGATATGTACAAAGATTTTAGAAATCGCATGGTGCCGCACTCTGCGCCTCACACATCATACCGCACATTTCTATCCTAGGGTATTCTACAATGAAAGCCCCACCCTTTCCCCTAGACTGCTTTAAAGACTATTGAGTCTTTTTTCAGTCCAGCCAACTCTACCGATTTTTTCAACAAGCTAAACCGCGATTTTAAGATTGTTAGTGTGATAAAAATACGGATGAATTTACGATTATGTACGCGAACAAATGCTTTCATTGTACCCCTACCACCGTCTCGGCTTATGTATTATAATTGTCATTGTTTCCATCACCCAAACCAACCAGAGTCGGCCCAAATTAACAGTGGTAGGGATGTTAGTTTCTACCCCGATCATTATTTATTAGTAATTACAACCACCCGTGTGGAGACCGATATCCCGCCTCGCCAGGCCCCCCATCCCAGACATCCACCCGTGCATCCGCGGTCAGGGTCTCAATGGAGGGGGGATTAGGGATAAACTACAGTATTAAAAATCGCAACGCTCCGCTAATCGCTCTCCGCGCCGCCGCGCCGCAGCGTCGCATTTCGTCTTACCGATTCCGGCGATACCACCCTTCGAACAAGAATTTCAGAGAAGTGACATTCTTGAAAAATGCTACCGTGTCTAGGTGTCTATTTACCCACTACGTTTTCAATAGGCATCTACGTCATCACTAGACATTTACGTCACACGTTTCGTGTATTCGTGTAAGTGCCGGAGCTTTAGATTGTGGAATTTGATAATAAGTGGTGTTACGAAATTAACCCTAGGAAGCGTATATTTTTAGAAAATTTGTAAAGAAACGCCCCTTCTAGTTAATTCTTGTCGAAGATACCGCTTGTTCCTATCTCATGGACATGATCTACAATATATTATCTTATACGCAGGGTGTCCAGAACATCGGAGACAGCATTGAAAAGGATGATGGATGAAAAATGCAATTTTGACGTATTAACGAGTCCATTATTTCGGATGATGTTTATGCAGTATGTTCCCTATCAACGTGCAATCCAAAGTGGAATAAAACTATACTAAAATCATCGAGTTCTATATTTTTTTAATACACCGAGCTTTTAATTGTTTAACCCACTGGCGACCTCGGGAAAATTTTGTAAAAAATCATGTTTTTTAATTAGACCAAAAATTTTTCATGCAATTTTCACTTTAATTTTATTTTAATAACGTGCAAGATTGTTTACAAATTAAATTAAATACAATTCTAATTTAATTTTTAAAAAAAAGATTTTAATAAAAGCACGTTTTTTTTATTTGGTCACTACACGTAATATTATAATTTTATCGCAATCTTCCTATAATAAAATTATTAAATGGCATTTATTGCTTTTAGATACTTAAAAAACGGCTTACTCGCAATAGTAGCTAAAGTATATGCTTTTATTATTTACTTGTATAAAATAAGCTTGTAATTAGCACCGTAATCAGTTAATCATAGTACAGTCAGGTACCCAAGTACTACATAAGCATAAGAACCTCACGATACAACGAATATAATTAATGAACCTTATAAAACACATCAATTAACCATTCAACAGCTAAGCTCCGTTAATATTACAGTAATAATGAATCGATTTGTCGTTCTTGATTATAATTAATTAGGATTTTAATCGGTTATTAATATGTTATTATAACTCTATGGTTTACGTGTAATCTTATTAATATAATATAGGTGCTGCCATGATCAAAAACATAAATAAAAAAACTTGGTGTAATGTGTACATATTACAGATTATAAAAAGAAAATGAGCATTAAAAAAAAACATCTTATATAATATAGACAACCATTGTATCTAATTTCACTCTAATTTAAGGAGTACCTAGGCACATATTCCGCCATTTAAGTTAACACTAGACAAGCTATTTCAAAGAGAGCTGTCAAAATTTTTTGTTCCATTTGTATTTTGCAGTGAAAAAAGACAACTATGAATATCTTCCACTATCTAATACATTTTAATCATTCTGTTTCCTTCTAACAAGTTGAGATTGAGTCAATTGGCTCAATGTTCCTAGGACTAGAACATGACAAGGAACGGAACAAAATAGCCTATCTATGTAAAATAAACATCATTGATTGAGAACAAGAGGTTATCTTTTTTTAGGTGCGATATTTTATGTTTTTTATGAAGTTTATTTAATTATATATCTACGTTTTTACTTGTGGTATTATGATTACAAGTATGGTAAATATCATGATTAAAAATATAATGTATTCATATTATTTTTAGCAGAACTGTATCTGCCTATAATCTCAAATGTGTATTATGTATTATTTTACGTTGTAATTTAGGGGTACAAAAATATATACCGAAAAATTTTCTCTTCTCATTAATATCTTACATATTTAAATTAAAATATGTAGATTTAATGTAATGTTTAACATTCTACGTATATGCCAGTCAATTCCTTCGCCCACTAGGAAATCAAAATATTGATCGTAAAATTCTTTGAATGAGGGTGTGTTATCAGCTCTGCATAGGACGTCTACCATATTTGTACATTCGTAGAAAGCGGGCCACACACAAAGTAGGATTTTATGTTTAGTGTTTGAAACAGGATATACACAAATATTTATTTACACACAAACCAACCCCTTTCGAGACCGATTGCCTCACTTTAAAGATCACGTTAATTTTTGAAGTATTCATCATCATCGTAATACAAGATATGATTTTTTTGCGTAAATAATATTTTCCGTGAATTAAGTGAAAGATTTTTTTTTTAAAAAAGCAATCAATGCTTACAGTTCGTCAATCTGCAAAATATAATTAATAGGTAAGCAAGATGGAATTGATTAACATCTAATATGGATTATTAGGTGTGAAGTAAGGGAAATGTGCCAGGGCAGAGTGGTGTGGCGTTCTATCCTCTCTGCCTATCCCTTCGGAGAAATGGCTTAGTTAGTTAGTAACAGAGTCTACTACATTTCCCATTCCACCTATCTAATGGAAGATGTGTACATTTTGAATTTTATTCGTCTTCACTACATTTTGTATTATATACGTATTTATCTGCCAAGCATATCTGTCAAATTTATCTGTAAAAAAATTGCTAAGCATTTTTCCCTAAAATTCTTTATACTGTATGTGAGATGACCGAATTTAATCACATCAATCTTTTGTGCAATTAATAAATTTTTACTAATTGATTTTCAAGACCCAGTGAGTTAAGAAATCAAAACACTCGAAACATTTTTAAAAATCATAAATAAAAAGGAAAAATAAAAGTTCAGTTACCAGGACGCTGCCTTAGTTCTTGAATGTTCAATCAACCATTTAGTAAATTTTACAGGAGACGTTTTTTTCGTTTTGACAGGTCAATTAGGGATAATTCGTGATGTTGATAAAATTTTTTCGTGTATATGTATCACAGAAAACGTTTAGGCATCTTTTTTCGGAGTTTAAAACTACGGTGTCAACGTATTTTAACATAATTGCTGGATATTGAACACGGGAAGTAAATAATGGATGAGTCCCTTTTGGATATTGAACATATCGTCTGCATATTGAACATTACGGCTCCCGCAACTTTCAGTTCGATTTGGTTCAATGAACCAAAAAGTAGTAATATTGATGTACAGGGTGGTTTTTAGATCGATCATTTCAATTTTATTACTTTATTTTCTTAAATCAGTACTTTATATCGAGATACCTAGGTATCTCGTATTTTTTGGTATAATAAAGTTTATTTTTCACTTCACTGAAAAAAAGTGACTTTATAAAAATAAGTAATCGTGACTGGTAATAATTAAACTCAAAAATAAGCACATCTAAATAATGTTTTACGATACATAAATAAATAAATGAATAATATGATTTTTCGACAAATAAAAACAGATTATTTTCAAATGTATTGGGACTCATAAATAACAATTATAAACAAACAAACAATAAATTCCCAATTAGAATGGATGGGTGATAAATACCTAATGGTGAATGGTTTTATTATATGTAGGTTCTACGCGTAATTTAATATGAAGTTATTAATTTAATGTGAAATTATCAGGGTCCAGATTACAAGCACATTTATATTATTTATACTAGTGCCCTTGAGGTATATTTATACGAAAACGGCGCTATATAAATTATCCATAATAATACTAATAATCCACATCGCAGTTGTGACGCGTATATTCCAAAGAGACTACCAATTACGCATACGCGTCACAACTGCGATAGGTACATATCGATGTAGATATGCTTGTAATCTGGGACTAGGAAATACGTTTATACAATGTTGTATTGGTCTATCACTAACATACCTACTAATTTTATTTTTGCAAACCTGCAATACCTAGGTAACTACCCTTTTCAAACAAAATAATGAAATTATTGATGAGTGTTTTTGTAAACATTAGGTATTTACAGTATAATATACTAAATATAAGTACATATAAGCCGGCCTCCGTAGCGTAGGTAGTGGCAAAGACGCTGGACGTACGAAACGGATGTTCCGTGTTCGCAAAAGACGCAGAAATCAAAACTGATTTTTCTCAACCCCGGGTGTTTATGATGTTAATCCCCTCTGTTATTGGCCTCCTGTCCTCTGTCGAGGTGGTTAAATAAAATAATGAAAAAATAATATCTTTTACCTAGGTAGGGTACCTATTGTTTTAGTAAGTACCTACGTACATTACTCCATATTTTTGGGGGATTTGCAAACATTTTACCCACTCAGAATTTGATGGTCCGTCATTGGTTTACTTTCACCAATCACAGACGATTACTGTAGAGGATCAACGCCCTTTCTTTTTTAGCTGTAGGTATTTTTACCTCCTACCCCTGAAAGGGTCATAAAATGCCATAAAACAATAAATATTATTCTTACATCGTCGTTACTAAAAATATCTAAATTTGTCCTCAGCCTTTAAAGCCGTGATTTTATCATAATATAACGATCCCTAATTTAGATCCATAAATTATTTGATGATTTAATATTAATATTATTTAATTTATTTAAATCCATTTATTGCAATATCTTCAAACTATTTCCAATTTCTTGGTTTACATTTTCCGCCGCTCTATCATGTTTCCTTTTATTTCTAGTCTCGATTATGTATTATGATTTATTAATGATTAATGAATGAATTATTCTTGCCGCCCTTGAGGTATACATATTAATACGAAAATGGCGCTACATAAATTATCCATAATAATTCAAATACCTACTTTGGCAAAGAATTCGTCTCGGATTCGACTCCCGGTTTCCATGATTATTATATCAAATGTATTACTAAAATTGTCAGTGAGTCGTTTACTGCTTCAAAAAATGAACAGGTACCCCTAAATTTTAATTTAAAAGGCTTCAAAATATTGAACAATTTAATTGTTGTATTTGAGAAAACGATATTCTTTCTAAGGGCAACCACATGAACCAGATGTACACGGAATGCTTTGTTTCCCTAAGATGGGTTACCTCTATTGTTTGGCATCCCTATTCGACAATAATTATAAACGATGTGAAGTAAATGTCAATGTATTTCCTGGTCAGAGATTTATCTTTTTTTGTACAAAAGACTTGGTCGTTTTTGTTTCTTAAGTAATTTGAGATGTAGAAAGCTAGGAAATTTATTTGTCTTTAAGATGTCTTAAGATTTTTTTTAAAAATGGATGTTATATTTGTTTAATTTTACCAAAACTTAAAAACATAATTTAATAGTTAATGCACAAGCGCGGACGAGGAAACTTGATTTCACAATTAAACTATTTTATGTGCAAAATATAATAATATTGTGGAATACTGGAATTATGTTAAATAAAACATATTCTTTATTATAAATGGAAAATTTTTCAACAAATGTATTTATTTTAAATACTGGAATAATTTAGATTATTATTATTATTATTATGGATAATTTATATAGCGCCGTTTTCGTATAAATATACCTCAAGTCCATAAAGTTGATTTAATTGCACTATCAGACTAGCCTATGAATACCTACGACTTAAAAAATATACCCAAACAATTTTTATTAATAAAATAATAATAATTATTAATTTAATAATAAAGTCATCATAATAATCTCCAAGTCTAACACATAATATGTAGTTCTTTAAAAATTAGGTAGGTGCTATTAACATAACATAAATTCAATATTTAAAGCGCCCTTGAGGTATATTTATACGAAAACGGCGCCATATAAATTATCCATAATAATAATAATAATAACAACGGAGTTCTAGTACCAACCCTTATGTAGGTATTGCAGTGAAGCGTGGTGTTGGAAAAAGGACGAAAGTAGACTGAATGCTGTTAAAATGCGATCTCTCAGGCGAATGTGTGGTTAGACTATGTATTATGTATGATAGGTGTACAAATGTCGAAATTAGAGCAGACTGCAAGGCTGAGATAAGCATTACCTATCGACAAATGAAGAAAGGGCTTTTGCGATGGTTTGGTCATGTGGAGCGAATAATGAGTGATAAAAGAATGGCTAAAAGAAGTAATAATGCAAGTAGGTGTACCTGGATGTAGAAGCCGAGGAAGGCCGAGAAAGACATGGCATGATCAAGTACGACAAGTAGGTACTTGAAAGTGGACATGTGAAAATCGGAAATAATTGGCGTGTGTGAATGAGAAGATGTATGAATTTAGAGGAAGCGAAGGAAGTGTGTCAGGACATAGTGGTTTGGCGTTCTATTCTCTCTGCTTACTCCTACGGGGAAATGACGTGATGGTTAGTTAGTTAGTAGTTAGTCTATTCTCAAACGTATTACATGTATAAGTATTTTTTTATAATCAACAAAAATATTTTATTTTATTACCACCTTGGTGTACCAATGCAGTGCCCTATGCACCATTGGGTGCAGGTAAAAGAAAGTAGTAGTAGTAATAGTTTAACTACTATCTTTACAATTTATTTATCAACAATTTTTTTCAAAAGAAATTAATTCACTAATAAGAAATAAATAGAAGCACCCTGTTCATGAGATTATCAAGTTCAAATATTGATGTTAAAAAATGTGGAAAAAGCTTATAAATATGACAATTTCAAACTTTTCTTGCTATTTGTGCTGCTGGACACATTAAGATTGATTCTGGAGTCGGTGAAGCCATTTTCAAGTAATTTTAAATAGTAAATTATGCAGTAAAACGTCTTTTTAGTAAAGTAATTTTAATCACTGGTGACCGGAGACTGGCGTTAGAAAACAACAAAAAAAAAACAGCACGCCCCCTCAGCTCGGATTGCTGAATCCTGATTGGTTGAAACTGCATATTGAACATTCAGGCTCTCAACGTACGACGGGATATTGTACACATATGTATGAACTTTTTGAAAGGAATACTTTCATAACATTGAGTGCCTGAAAGTTCAATATCCAGGAGATTGAACATATGGGAACTGAAACATTATTCAGTAAGTGGAGATTGACACTAAAGAAATGCTAAAAATAGCATTTAGAAAAGGAAATTTTTATTTTCTTCAGCTACATATGTGCGTAATGGGCTAATGAATATTTTGGCATTTATAACTCAATTTCGATAAAAGTGGTTGATTGAACATTCAAGAACTAGGGCAGCGAGGAGTGCAGAATAAGAGTGCGGTGTCAGATACCCGCGTAGGTCGTATATTGTCCACCGCGTGTGTATCACAAGAAGTGAGTAGGATTATTATCACAATACACGGGATACTTTCCTGGAACCAGCTCACCTCCTCTACCGCCTGTTTCCCTGGCAAACGGGACCAAACCAGTCAATTTCAACTGATGATTGAAAGACTTTTGGCGGTAATTGACATGCTCAAATTTTTTTAAAATTATAAAGTAAAATTCAATATAAAATTTTCAGTGATTAGGAGCGCAGAATCGGTATTACAAGTATGTTGTCGCCGCAAGTAGGTTTATTGACATTTATACACGGGATTCTTTCCTGAAACCTGCACACCTTTACTACCGGATGTCTCCCTGGCAAACGGCGCCGAACCGGTCAATGATTATGACTGATATTATATTGCATACGGGAGGTTTTGCACATCCCAGATTGATGAGCTGTTAGTCTGATGTAAGAGACCCAACGATGCAAACATTACATAACAGGCGTCGGCTTCTGACAGTTTGTTTTTTTTGTTTTACTTGCGAAAACAACCTTTGTTTCTCGCTCCAGTTTCTGAGAATCCAGAAGGCGATAGGCGATTTCAAAAGAAGATACTTGTATTTTAAGTACAGTGCGGTCCTTAAGAGCATTATACATTCGATTGCATTTTTTTTAAAAAAGAAAGCCTTAAAAAATGAACATTTGAGTTCTTACGATATACTCAAATATTTCTATTTTGGGGCTGCTTTCAAATAGTCGGAAATGAAAATAACGGTGTCAGAAAGCAGAAACAAGATGTGCCGTGAAGTGGGATTCGAACCTGGAGATTCTAATCCGGAGTCCTCGAATCTACCACTAGACCACAGCCCGGTTCGAAATGTATGATGTAAATTATTTTACAGCTTTCAAAGACCATGCATAAATTTTTTTTTTTTGATAAGGTATATTTTCCTTTATACCTAATATATGTTTAATTTTGAAGCATCTATTGTAGTGTAGTGTTATGCAGTGAAAAATAAGTGTGCATAATATTGTTTACGTAAATTATATTATGTCATTGGCTGGTTTAAGTCAGGTCACAAGCCCTGTAAACGCTCGAATATCCATATTCCTGAATTTGAAAAAATTCTACCTCATCTCTGTAGGGATATAAAAATGAAATATAAGTATACCTACTCCCGTCTTGGGATAAAATCCAGATTTGTGTACAAGTATTTGAACACGCCCAAAACGTTGTATATTATGGATGTTTCATATTTTTGCAAATAATTTCAAAATTACGTTTTCAAAAACGTTTTCAAAAACGTCAAAAATACTTTAAGAGTGGCAATTTTTTTTACAGCGAATCTATAAAACTTTTATAACACTGCATTTTGAATACCTAATAAATTTTCTTTAGTTTATTTGTTTGCAGATGATACCCATAATTCAGTAAGGCACTCAAAGGAGTCTCAAGAAATCCTAAACTAATATATTATACAACACAGAAAACTTCCAAGGAAAGTTCAGATTTTATCTTTTCGTTCTCTAGTGTGAAGGCGCTGTATCACTACCATGACTGACCTCATTAATTTATCTAAATATTTAACGAAAACTAGATTCTCCTGATGCGGCCTATAACCATTATTAATAAGCATTCACATTGGTCCCGCTTATTACCTGTGAGCAGAAACACTAACAATAATTCTTATAAACCATTTCTAATTAGCACGTGCCACTACAATGGAGAAACTAATTACCAAAACGTGTGTGGCGCACGTCACAACACTAAATACACGCAAAACAACACATTTCAAAACGTTTTTGAGCTCTAATTCATGCAAAGGGCATATACGCCACGCATTCCCATGGCACATACGTGCGGGCACTTGTGCATTTGGCGAAACGATGGAGTTGAATTACTTGTGCTAAGTCCCCCGAACAATGGGCGCCAGCTTCGTGGCGTGCACAAGATTTCTGTGACGATAATAATGGCGATTGTTGGCGATTTCAGACGTCAGTGTCGTAATTAATGTTTTGACAAGTATTTGTAATTTGTGCCTCGTACCTCCCGGAAAAGCTGTAAAAAGAACATTTGTAAATACGGTGATAAATAGCTTGTCGACTTAACGTCATAATTTCATGAATAATTTTATTGATATTCATGCATACCTTTTTTTTTTTTAAATCGGCAATGTATAATTATTTAGTTTAGTGGATTCGATGGCAGGCGTGTTACCTGTTATTGTTAATTAACTGTTAATCTGCATCCTTTGTGTGGCTTTATTTGTTTTAAATTACAAATATTAGTAATTTTAAATGTAAATAACCATTATGTATATAAGATTTTTATTTGGTAAGTTAAAATCCGTTTTTTAAAGTGTTGATGTCATTGATTTATAATACACTTAGATCTGCCTTGCAGAGTAAATTATTTTGAAAAAGTAATGACACGAAGATTCCGCGCCTCAATACACTTACACGGGTCGACCTATCAGAGCCCTTCGACTGCCGGCAAGCATCCGCCCACACACCGCAAAAGGTATGGGCTATATATAGGGGTTACAGTAATAGTATACAATACTAACCCGTTCCTTACGAGGAGCGTTCATGAATTTTACCATGCATCTAAAATGACTTTTTTTCTCTTGTGGACGGGCTGTTGGCTATTATTTAAGAAGAAAACATTCTTTGAATAATAATTATTTTAGGCTATGTAAACAAATATAAATAAACACTTACATGTGGAAAGTTACACCATCTTTTTTGTTAATTTTATCCGTATGGTTTTTACACGGTTTGACTACACAGGAAGACATTTCGGAATGTTTTCTGAACGTCTGACTCGGCCGGCGGTTAAAGAAATACTGAATACGCGTCTGGCGGAGTGGGAGGTTTTGGCGGAGTTGAAGTGTCATTAATTTTTTGGGTTCAGTTCAAATTTAAGTGTATTAATAGATCAATGGTTGATGTGAATATAATATTGGCTGTTTTAATATTTAGCTTCTATCACATGTTTAACCAACTACGTACATAATTTTTTGATAAGAATACATAATTTGAAATGAAAATAATGATCTGTTACCGTTTTGCGTAGAGAGACAAAAAATACTATCACAGATGTAAAAGACCAGTTTCCAAATACTATAAAGTCAAATGGAATTTTTACTACGGTAAAAGTGAAATAAAATAAAAATGCAAGTTGATGTGAATGTTATTAAAATGAGGTATTCCAGTGGGTACCCAGAAAACAAATTAAAAAATGTTTTCATTCTATTCTATTCTATTTTATAAATGGCAAAGCACCCGATGTCGAGTGATGCATGCCTGTATTGTCATCATATAGGTAGTTACAGTTAAAGGATTGAGATAATATATTAATACAATAGTGATTAATATATCCATACGAAAAGGTGTATCTGATTCGGTAAATATTTTCATCGCAAAGTCGTAAAGAAGTTGTTAAGAATCAAGGCTGTGCAATCAATGCACTTGTATTTTAAAGGAAAAAGCATCTACTGAAATTATGTAAACAACTATTGTCAGTTTTGAGAAGGGATACGATCGAAAAAAATCTATTTGAGATTTTTAATGAATTACATGTTTTTATTGTGCTTTTTTAGATGTCTTGTCATTGCACTGTTAATTTTGGACAATTCTGGGAAAGGAGGTGCTGTACACTGAGTGGAAAGGATAAACCCAGTAAGCGAATGTCCCGCAGAAAATCATCACAAGGGACTAAATAGCAGTTAAAGAAATGTTTTCATCTACTTGTGTACTTGTGTGAGGCAACTTTTCTAAAACGTACCATAAAATTCACATAAATTGTAAAACATTTCGTTTATTTTAAAAACTTTTCACAGGAACTAAACGAAAGCATGACACAAATAAGGAACAGATCACATTCAAACAATAAATAATGTAAACTGTACTCTTTTTCTTATTTTCCTTCTTTCTCAATGTTCGCTCCTATGTGGAGCGTGTGGACATCACTAGATCCCTCCAGGAGACCCAACTCTTTCTACCTATTTTTAATTCAAACGCAATTAGCTGCCATTCTTGATGGAAATCCGTGATGTAGACGTAAATCTTATATTTTTTTTTAGCTTTGTTAAATAGCGTTCGTTATAAAAACACAAGAGAAAAAAAAAGTAAAGTTCCTCATTGAATTCAATTGACGGGTTTAACGAAACTGAAGCGATAAAACGATAAACGGAAAGCCGATAATGAACCCGGCCAAATAAAAAGTGTTTAAAAACACTTCGTTAAAAGTAAAACCGTAAAATAAAACATAATAAAGAGAAGATAATTGGAACAAAATAAATATGAAACAAATTAAATTTTTTTTTAGTGTAAAAGCCCTACGGTCGTTAAAACAATATAAATAAATAAATAAAAAATATTATTTACTCCAACCCGGTGGTAAATCCAAGCTTCTAAGGTTCATAAAAAAAAATAACACCAAAACAACAAAAAAACAGATAATAAAATTTTCAATGCATTCATAGGGCATGCTTTTAAGTTTGGACTATATAAACCGGATTAAATGATGTTTTGCTTTCCTATAATGGTTTGTAATTCATTCTTCATACTTTGGTTTACCTGCACAAAATTTATTCAGAAATTTATTAAATCTTTGACTTGATTTGCCACTTGTAACCGACCCTATGTTTATTTAATTTTAGAATTGTTCAATAATTAAGTTGGAAAAACGAATATGAAAAAAATTTTAGTAATTTAAAAAAAAAAATGGTTACATAATTTCGAACACGTCTTGAATCATTAGTTCACCTAAATATAACTTCATCTGATAAGTAGCTCTGATTTACCAAAAAAGGGAAAAACCTAAAAAGTAGCTGTGAATATGTATAGTTATTTGACACATTTTTTAGTACTTAGGTAATTTTAAGGTAAAGATTAACTAGCACGTTAAAATTATCATACTACTTACATTCCCTTATCCATACCTAATGGTGCAAAGGGGCACTGCATTAGTATAGGAAGTGCAGTGAATTTAGATATTTTTTTATATCGTGGGCGTTTGGGCAGAAATCACTAACTCCAGAAACAATCTTCTGAGATAATCAGTGTTTATTATTGTGCCAAAAAAAAGGTCAAATCTTCACTTTTAAAGGGTTTTTATTTGATTAATAGATTTATATGAACAAATATGTAGAAAAATTTACTTTTGACTGTAAAATTTCGTTACTTTTTCTACTAATTAAGATTAATTTGTGATATTACTTTAAAGCGCAGTTAGTGATTTCTGCCTGAATGCCCACGATATGTAGACAAGATGAACAGTCTTAATTGCTTCAGTGCCAGTTGTTTCAGTGCCAGTCCGATGTATCTCAAATTTAATTTACTTATTAATTACGTGAAAATAACATTTTAACCCAATATATAAAATTAAGCGTTATGGAAACCGAACCTGCAATCTTATGCATGGAAATCAATCCCAACGAGCCAACTACTGCACCACGAGGCGAACAAAATTCAAACTTAAGTGAAAACTTGCCGTTATTGGTTTCGAATCTGAATCATCTTGGAATTCGATCCTTAACCTTCGACTCCAAAATGGTTGTTTATATAAAGCCCGAAATGGCTTTTGTAATTCAATGGAAGGATATGTTCCTCTTGTTATCTGATGGGAATTTCGAGGAGAAAGCTAAAAGGATCTGGTTTTGCAATCAGGAAGGCAATTGTTCGATAAGTTGTTGAGATTTGCCACGGTCGTTTCAATCGCTAATGAAAGGAAAGCAGTCTGGACACCCTGTATAAAACCCTAAAATGACGTTACAATAAATAGCTTCAGTCGTTTTCAATAAATTTACAAAAACACATGCTAATTTTGTTGCTGGCAGTTCGCGTTAGATCTACGGGACGTGGATCTGACATGGGAAGATGCGCAGGAACTGGCGGCCGATCTCTTGGCTCGGAGGCAATTTGTGGAATCCACGTAGGGAGCGGATATGTAATTATGATAAAAAAGATAATTTAAAAAAGCTTTTTTTTTAAACAATAATATTAAGGCAATTTTTTTTTTCTCCGTATTGATATTTTTAAATGATTGTAAGACCTATTTACGATAAATCTACGTGTCATTATATAAATAAGTACATACATTTTTATGTGCATGTATTCTTACTAGATTTTTCGCGATTTCTAGATTTGAAACATTTTTTGAAAATGTCAGATTTCTGTAGATAAGCCGATTATTACTAAACAAAATAAACGAAAAAGCACGGTTACTTGAAAATGCAAAAATAATAAATATGGAAGCTCCTTGACTATGAATTTTAACGCCACCGATTTATTTGCAAACTTTTTACAAAGAACACTCAATATTTTGACTATTTCCTTCCTTTATCTGCACTCAATGGTGCATAGGGCATTGATTCACGTGCAGTGAATTTTGATCATTTGTTACATGAAAGCAAGACGATCAGTCTTACGCTCCAGCGCCAGTCCAAGGTATCACATATAAAATATTTTTTGTGGGGGAATCACATTCTAATAAATATTTCATGTTGACTCCCATCCAACGCGCTATCGCTACACCACGAAACGGACAACATTTTAAAGTAAGTAGGTAGTAGGTAAGTATGCTAAATTTTTCATATAGTCAGTGTATGGTTAAAAATGATCCATTACTTTTGAGGTGTCCTCATTAACCCTATAAATCAGCACGATCTACACAAATAACATTACTATGCAAGTATGTGCATTTGTGCATTGTGCATCTCACATACTCGATGCAGTGTTTTTCCTTTCTCTGCAAATATCATAAAATGCACCATAAAGTGCTGTTTGTTAGCTTTCAGCCGGGCAATAAATGCACTCAAATAAATGCACTGGGAAAGTGATGTTCGTAATAATTTTATTGTCTGTAATCTGTTCTGGTGACCGGTCATGAATCCCGATAAAGGGGAAGATAACTGAGTTACCTTTCGCTGTCGATAAAAACACAATTCTACCGCAGGAAAAATATTTACAGCTGCAGTTAGTCTTAATCTCTTTAACTGAAATACGTGAATTTAATAAAAATCCACAGATGTTCCTATCTTCTGTAATATAAAATTATATATACGTAATAAGATGCGGATGTTTTCAACATCACAGTTTGATAATGCAAATAACAAGGCGAAACAATAATCGAAGATGACTGATCTTCAATATTTACTGGTGTATCAAAGCAGTGTCCTGTTTACCATTGAGTGTGGATAAAGTGGAGCATTATACATCAAACTTCTATTTCTTTTAAGAAAAAAAAATGTTTTTATCGACAGTCGCGTAACTCCGTAGATAGCTTTCATGATTCTAGCTTTGGGAGCACTTAGTTTCTACAAGATGTTCTG
Source organism: Micrasema minimum (assembly GCA_022494985.1). Lineage (NCBI taxonomy): Eukaryota > Metazoa > Arthropoda > Insecta > Trichoptera > Brachycentridae > Micrasema > Micrasema minimum. The sequence goes on along the minus strand of JAGVSP010002507.1, from coordinate 15,501 downwards.
AATTAATTCTTTTTACTAGCGTGCGCAAACATAATAAGGTTTCTAAGTAAAAGTGCCAACTGAATAAATATATCGTCAATAATTTGTGAATATTCAATGACAAATAATCACAGATACGTGTGAAAACTGTAATAAATAATAACTATCACTTAAATTTATTTCTTTATATTAGATATTATAACGATATATCCAAAACGTTAGATGACTGCCATTTATATAATTTTAAATCTAATAATTAATCAAATAATAATATAAATTACATTTTGTATATAAAAACGAAACGTCATGTACAAATAACAAGAACTGGTTTGTGGTCCCGTGGTAAGTGTTGCGCCCTTATATTAGAACTGTCAGTTATTTTCCACTACTACAAAGCAGCACCAAAGTTGACGTTTGAGGGCATCAATCACAACAATATAAATGTTTATTTTACAAATATTTGATTTTTAAAATACATTTTTTGTCTCATTTATTGAGACTTTCCATTACAGGTTTCATGTATAAATGCATACAACATTAATTTGTATTATTTTAATTTAGTTGGTTTTGACAGATAACATACATTAATAATCTACATGAAATATAGAAAATATTAGGAATGAATCCTATTAAGACATAGTATACTATATAAGTGGATTAAATAATAAAGTATGTACACCAAAGACGTCCATAATAATAATAATAATGGACCCTACATCAAATGTCAAATCATTGGAAAACAAAAAACAATCCTCTGCCGTTGTGGGTGACACTCCGACGCACGACAAAATATAAAACTAGCGATTATCGGCAGGTAAAACAGTTTACGCATAGGCGAAATATAAAATTAGCGGCTCTCGGCAGATATTACAGTTTTCTGTTACCGATATTAAAGTGGTGTTGTACCGGCCTTGATTGCAGGTTATTGTTTTCTCGGTCGGTAACCGCTAGTTTTATGTTTCGTCGTGCGTCGGAGTGTCGCTATTTTCAGAAGTGACTTTCGCCCTCGAAGTTGACTTCATAATATTATTTCATCTCAATGATGTACACGCATTTGCATATGGTTGGATCCAACGCTGGGTGTTCTAATCTGTAATGTTTGAGCTGCAATAAAGCTAAAAAACAGAACTGATATGTGGTATAACAATCGAAATACCTGAGTATTTTTTCTGTACTTCATTTATTAATGAAAAAGATAACCCCCTCAAAATCAATACAGCAAGAATTTCAATCAATTAAGTACTTCGTTGAAATTATCTGCAAGCCTTCCAATACCAAAATGCCAAAGTTTGACGAGGGTCCAAGATGAAGCATCTCACAGAAATTTATAATTGAACGATGCAATCTGCTTGAGAACTTTTTCAAAGGGTTTTTGTTTTAATTGTCATACATCATCACGGTTATCTGATCTTTCTCTTCCTTGTACGCTTGTCTTTTTTGCTTACATAATATTTGAAAGAGATGTCAACGACTTGGTTTCCACCTTAATAAACATTTAAATAAATTAAAGGAATTTGATGCCATTTTTTAACTATTATTCCAACTCGCTGAAGATTTTGGTTATTATTATTGGAGTTCTGCAAGGCTCACGCCTAGGTCCAATACTTTTATAGTTAACTGTTATGTCTACCATAAAAGGTAGATTTTTCTGACTCAAATTATTTAGCTACCATGTATGTATAAAGCTATTGCTGAAGAATTTAAAAAGATTATAAATCATTTTATATCAAAAGGAATGGCCCCAATGATTCTGTAAAATTTATTAATAAAACAAATTAAGCACTAAGTTGGGGTTTTAGGCTTACTACTATTTCTGAAGGTTATAAATAATCTGTTTACCTCGGAAAATACTCATTTAGTTAGATAGTTAGGTTTATTTATGTATTTGCTTTATATAAACTTTTAAATTCTGAGACAGAAAATAATAAACATTTAATTTGTTTTTCTGTAAGAATCTTTTTGATTTACTGCTGTCTTTGGGGCAGTAAAAGCATCTTAAATATTATTACAATACGATGTTGAAAACTGGCATTTCCCGTGCCGAGGCAAACATTTAAAAGATTTAAAAGAATTACGCATCTAATCCTGGGATGAGCATGTGCTCAAATTTAACTAACTAACTAACTAACCATCGAGCCATTTCCCCGAAGGGATAGGCAGAGAGGATAGAACTCCACACCACTCTGTCCTGGCACACTTCTCTTGCTTCCTCCACATTCATACATCTTCTCATGCACGCACGTCGATTATTCCGACTTCTTACATGCCCACTTTCAAGCATTTATTTTACTTGATCATGCCATGTCTTTCTCGGCCTTCCTCGATTTCTACATCCAGGCACAGTCGCATCATATATTTTTTTAGCCGTTCTTTCATCATCCATTCGCTCTACATGACTGAAATATCGTAAAAGACCTTTCTTAATTTTGTCGATAATGCTTATCTCAGCACCTTGCACTCTGCTCTAATTTCGACATTTGTACACCTATCATACATAGTCTTACCACACATTCGCCTGAGAGATCGCATTTCAACTGCATTCAATCTACTTTCATCCTTCTTTTTCCAACACCACGCTTCACTACCATACATAAGGGTTGGTACCAGAAGTCCATTATGAACTGCCAATTTAGCCTCTTTTGGCTCAAATTTATGAATTTAAAAAACAATATAGTGAAAAATGTAAAGCAATGAATGAAAGAAACGTGAAATTAATAAACGCACTTAAAGCTACTGAAGCAAAAACTTGCACAGTAGTCCGAGAATTACCTTTATAAATAATATGAATCGTATCGATTGAATAATGTATCGCGGTATTACTAGTTTTTATGTGACATGAGAGGCCGTTGTGTGCAAGTTATATCTCAATTATCAGTTACTGTGTGTTTATCAGAAAAAATACTTAATTGATATTAATAGATTGTAAGTATACATTAACAAAATCCCATGTATGTGATGTCAGAAAGATTAGGTATATTGATAAAAATGAAGTTTAACACATCATTATGCTATGATTTTTACGTTTTGTCTTTACTATAACAACAATCCTATGTAATCTTCTCTATGGCTGCAAATCGTGGCACCTAACCAGGGTCCAAGACAGCAGACTTCTGAGTTTTGAGAATAGGTGTCTTAGAAGAATTTTAGGTGTGCGGTGGCTTGATTTTGTAAGGAACACAGAGGTGAGGCAACGGATACAGCAACCCTTGGTATCTACTGTCATCCGACGAAGGCGTTTCGGCTGGCTAGGCCATATACTACGTATGCCTCCCGAGAGCCTTAACCATGCTTGCCTATTTTACAAGGCATCAGGTTCTCGGCGTCCTGGTCGTCCACTGTTGACAATTCGTCGGCAGTTTGCGTCAGAGCTGCGAAACTTGGACTTGACTTGGGAGGATGCACGGGAGCTAGCGGCCGATTGCTTGGCCTAGAGGCAGTTTTTTGGATTCCATATGCTCCATATAGGGAGCGGGTATGGTATGATGATGATAACAACAATCAAATTAATATTTTTATTTCATATTAAGACTTCTAGAATTTATGACAATATAATCGTTGATTTTGTATATTTTGGTTGATATTTTCTTATAACATAACACCAATTACGTGGACAACACAATGTGCAAGACAAATTTCTGAAGACGTGAAGTAAGCTAACAGTGGTTATGTTATGTCATGTGTGTGTGTGTTGTTGTATGTGTGTGGGAGTGTGGCGTATGTGTTGGGAAATCTTAATATTTGAACGCAGGAGACGATAAGTAAAGAGAAAGAGGATACCGCCGTCCTGGCAGAACGTCGATGACCATCCTACGGATGTATTCGGTGGAGCTGATGGATGCGGGCCAGACGTGGGAGGAGGCAAGAGAGCTAGGGATCCATTATCGATAGCGCAATACACATAAAGTTGAATTATTTATTAACTATGCTCCGGATTGCTTTATTAAAAGCATCACTCATTAGAAATAGCATGCAGGTACGTAATTATCAGGAAAAAATATGAAGCATTATTTTTGCAATCCACGCCCAAGCGAGAATAAAACTAATTCATCCTTGTTATCTTTTATGCATGAGGTTTCCCCCGCCTCTTTCCTTTTAACCGACATTGTATTAACTAAAGTCGAGGTTTGCTATATTTACTTAAGAATAAAAATAATAGACCAGTAAATATAAATACGTTAGTAAGGAGTAGGTATGTTGCATTAATTGAACTTAGGGGGATAATGTTAGAGTATAACAAACTAACTTACTAACCATCACGCCATTTCCCCGTAGGGGTAGGCAGAGAGGATAGAACGCCATACCACTCTGTCATGACAGACTTCCTTTGCTTCCTCTACATTCATACATCTTCTCATGCACATACGCCAATTATTCCGACTTTTCACATGATAACTTTCAAGTACTTGATGTACTTGGTCATGCCATGTCTTTCTCGGCCTTCCGCGGCTTCTACATCTAGGCACACTTGCTTAGCCCTTCTTTCTTCACTCATTCGCTCCAGATAACCAACCCATCGTAAAAATGCCCTTTACTTAATTTTGTCGATAATCTTTATGGAGCCTTGCCCTTGCTCGATAATTTCGGGTGGTTTAAGTGCCTCATCATACTGTCATTCTTAACCACATATTATAATTCAGAAATATAAATTCAATTCATTCAATTCTATTAGTATGCGATTTTTATCAATGTTATTCTTGTGACGTTATCACGTGGAGGTTACGTCCGTCGATTCCCGTATGAGGCGACACATGAAGTTTAATAAATACATTTTTGATTTTAAAAAACAATATAGTGAAAATGTTAAAGTAAGCTGAATGAAAGGCAAACGTGAAATTAATAAACTTCACTTAGAAAGCTACAATGATGCAAAAAATTTGCACAGTAGTCGAGAATTTACCTTTAATAAATAATATGAATCGTATCGATTGCAATAATGTATCGCAGCTCAGTAGTAGTAATTTTATGTGACATGAGAGGCCGTAGTGTGTAAGTTGCTTGATTTTGTAAGGAACACAGAGGTGAGGCAACGGATACAGCAACCCTTGGTATCTACTGTCATCCGACGAAGGCGTTTCGGCTGGCTAGGCCATATACTACGTATGCCTCCCGAGAGCCTTAACCATGCTTGCCTATAAACTTGGACTTGACTTGGGAGGATGCACGGGAGCTAGCGGCCGATTGCTTGGCCTAGAGGCAGTTTTTTGGATTCCATATGCTCCATATAGGGAGCGGGTATGGTATGATGATGATAACAACAATCAAATTAATATTTTTATTTCATATTAAGACTTCTAGAATTTATGACAATATAATCGTTGATTTTGTATATTTTGGTTGATATTTTCTTATAACATAACACCAATTACGTGGACAACACAATGTGCAAGACAAATTTCTGAAGACGTGAAGTAAGCTAACAGTGGTTATGTTATGTCATGTGTGTGTGTGTTGTTGTATGTGTGTGGAGTGTGGCGTATGTGTTGGGAAATCTTAATATTTGAACGCAGGAGACGATAAGTAAAGAGAAAGAGGATACCGCCGTCCTGGCAGAACGTCGATGACCATCCTACGGATGTATTCGGTGGAGCTGATGGATGCGGGCCAGACGTGGGAGGAGGCAAGAGAGCTAGGGATCCATTATCGATAGCGCAATACACATAAAGTTGAATTATTTATTAACTATGCTCCGGATTGCTTTATTAAAAGCATCACTCATTAGCAAAATAGCATGCAGGTACGTAATTATCAGGAAAAAATATGAAGCATTATTTTTGCAATCCACGCCCAAGCGAGAATAAACTAATTCATCCTTGTTATCTTTTATGCATGAGGTTTCCCGCCTCTTTCCTTTTAACCGACATTGTATTAACTAAAGTCGAGGTTTGCTATATTTACTTAAGAATAAAAATAATAGACCAGTAAATATAAATACGTTAGTAAGGAGTAGGTATGTTGCATTAATTGAACTTAGGGGGATAATGTTAGAGTATAACAAACTAACTTACTAACCATCACGCCATTTCCCCGTAGGGGTAGGCAGAGAGGATAGAACGCCATACACTCTGTCATGACAGACTTCCTTTGCTTCCTCTACATTCATACATCTTCTCATGCACATACGCCAATTATTCCGACTTTTCACATGATAACTTTCAAGTACTTGATGTACTTGGTCATGCCATGTCTTTCTCGGCCTTCCGCGGCTTCTACATCTAGGCACACTTGCATTTAAACTTCTTTTAGCCCTTCTTTCATCACTCATTCGCTCCACATAACCAAACCATCGTAAAAGCCCTTTCTTAATTTTGTCGATAATGCTTATCTCAGCCTTGCCCTCTGCTCTAATTTCGACATTTGTGCACCTATCATACATAGTCTTACCACACATTCGCCTGAGAGATCGCATTTCAACAGCATTCAGTCTACTTTCATCCTTCTTTTTCCAACACCACGCTTCACTACCATACATAAGGGTTGGTACCAGAACTCCGTTGTGTACTGCCAATTTTGCTTCTTTCGATAAGTTCTTATTTGTCACTATCGATTTCAAGGCAGTGTGGCGGGCGACAATGACGTCACGAGCCGACAGTTGCCGACCGCCGACCGTAAACGTACGAATTGGCCAAACTGGCTTAGAGAATACTTTGACGTGACTGACGCCCCCAAAGCACCATTAACTCTGTTTCCGGCACTAACCCATCTCTTAATGTCCTTATCCACATTTCCGTCTCTTGTAAACACATTTCATGGAGACAGATTGAAGCAGGTTGAAGAGTTTGTAATAAATACTTATATTATTGATATCCCAACAGGGACAGAAAAACTCTGGAAACGAATGTGGATTATCTAGGCGCTTACGGGGCTTATGACCTGTCATTGGCTGCGTTAAGTGGCCACTTGATGTATTACAACATTCCCCATTCCACCCATCATCTGATAACCATATATGACACATTTTTGAAACTTCTATATATATATATTAATACTTATACTATAGATAAATACTTATACTTGAAAACATCATTGACAGTGAATGTTTATGTATCCCCGATTTCTAATTAATAATAAGTCAACAAAGCAATAGAAAAAAAAAATTTTGGCAAATTTTGCAAGATGGAATTATTTCTCTGGCTCGTATTTAAGAACGGTATTGCAAATATTTCCGTGTATTACACTTGCGAATGTCAATAAATAAGGAAATATCTAAAGATTGATGGCCCATCAGCGATACGACATGTTTTTATGTCCTACTCTAGTTGCGGACAGTTCCCTCTGTCGAAGTGGGACAGCACGATGCGTCGTCAGTTACTGCCCAGTGCGAATATACAAATATATAGGGTGGCCCTTTTATCGACATAAAAAAACGAATTTAGGAGCTCAACCAACTGATAAACTACCTTCGAGTAATAATTTCAGAGAAGTGACATTCCATACTTGAAAAATAGTACCGTGTCTGAGGTGTCTAGTTACCCACTACGTCACTCACTACGTCATCAATAGGCATCTACGTCACATATTTCGTGTATTGGCCTATGTATTGGAGTCTTTAGCCGGTGGAATTTGATAATAAATGGTGTTATGACATTTTATTTATTTATTTATTTCACATATTACAATTTATTTATTTTTTTCTTAATGAAATACCTCGCCGGGCAAAGCCCGTGTTGAGGTATTCATTTATAAACTTTGGTAGATTATCTTGAAGAGTTACATTACATTAACCCTAGGAAGCGTATGTTTTTAGAAAATTTGGATGGAAACGCCCGTGAATTCTTGATCGAAGTAACCTGCAGTCAATTGTTTTTCTATGTTATAAAATAAGTTTTATTTGCTCTTATTCTGTGTTTTATAAGAATGTTTAATGTCTGGCAATAAAAAAAATTGCAGGCCCTGAAGCATAGTATGATTGATTTAACTTAGTTGTTGAAGTAAGTTGGTAGACTTGAATAAATAAAAAAATAAACATTTTGTTTTTCAATTCACTTTTTATTCTTTTATACACTTAGTCAACTAGTTTCGACCTACTGGTCATCCTCAGGGCTACTTATCAACTAAAAACTTAAAAGTAAAAATTATATAGAATAAGTACCTAATAAGTGGGTGTGGGATGAGGGAGTAATGGTAGGGGTGTTTGGGGGGTGGATAGATGAGTAGGGATGGGAAAGATATAAAATAATAAAAAGTGAATCAAAAAACAAAGTTTCTCTGTCTCTGTTGGGATATCAATAATAAAAAACAAAGTGTTTAATTTTTTATTAATTCAAGTTAATAAAATGATTCACAAAGTTTGTGCTTCGAACATCAAAGATAAGTTGGTAGAACTCTATTTTACATAAATTTATACTGATCATCTTACCTAGACGTAATAAAATGATTAGAATACACTGCACTGCTGTAACTACTACATATGCAATGCTCTATGCACCATTATGGCAGATAACGAAATGAATAATTGAATGAAAGCAAATGAAAAAATATTATAGATTTTTAACATCAATGATTGTATCATCCTGTATAGTTTGATAGTTCTGAAAGGCCACGATTCCTAGTAAATGTAATGATATACATATATATGGACTAATTCCACGTGTGGTCTTCGGCGAGATGATAAACAAGAGCTTATTAAGGCAACAACTAACATGACATGTGCGGTCTCCAATTGGTCAGAAATTTACAAATAGGGTCAAAACATGCTGTTCTCATGTCACCTCACTACTGCGTTTTAGGGATGTGCGATGCAAATCGAATTGCACTACTAAAACCGCTACTCTCCTTTATCCGCACCCAATAGACACTGCACTTGGTATACCAATGCAGTGCCCTATGCACAGTTGGATGCGGATAAAGGAAAATAGTAGTAGTAGTGAAATACATAAAAAAAGTATAATACAAAAAAAAGCATGAGAACCAATTGGTTTTTGATGAACCAAACGAAAGAAAAAATAAATCATATCATTAAACAAGAGATAAAAGGGAAGGATGGGATGAGAAGAGAAGGAGAAACCGTCTTCAAATTTATAACCCGTACAAGTTATTAAAAAAAATATGTCGATTATCTCCACAAATCGCACATCCCTACTGCACTAAAATCGAACTACATTAAAATAGTACCTAGTAACTAGGTTGGTTTAAAAACTGACCTTATGTAAATCGATGCGGATGTATCAGTAAGTGCCTACTCAAGCATTAGCAACATTGGCTCCTGTCTAGTCACTAAATTGACACTGATGTCTCTTAAGCGTTAGTTAAGCACCTACTTTAGAAGCTTTTCATATTATAAAAGCAGTCTGATTTGAGAGGTGTACTGAGGCTTGAAAACAATCGTGTTTTGCCCTACGCTCGTAGCTTGGAAACAAGTTAATGTGGCAGCATAATGTTTGTTTTTTTTCATTATAAAAATTTATGTTGGAAAAAACACAAAATACGATATATGACTTTTTGTCGCCCGTTATTGGCTAATGACGATCATATCCGTCTACCGTGGAAAAGCTGGAAAATTCATTCATGATAGTAGAGCGCCTATATTGCTGTGACGTCACACCGCATGCGCGCTAAATGGAGGATTTTGCGAGCGATTTGAAAAAGCGCTATTCAAAACCGCGCTAAAAAATTTCACTTGGACATCGTAAAAATTGCAAAAATTCCTTTGATATTGTAATTTTTTAACAATCATTTTTTTAATATAATAAAAAATGGATGTATAATAAAAAATAATAATTATTAAATGTTATTGTTAAATTTGTACTACTTTAAAAAAAAAAAAATATTTCTGAATAATGGACATTAATCTGAAAGCGCTATCACAACGTGCTCGATCACACTTTGTGATGAATTAAATTACAACAAAGGGTTTTAACTTTGGTAAAAGCTTGAATGATTTATAATTTATTAATAAAAATTTCGTTTATATGCTCCAAAACTTTATTGAAATGTGGAAAGGAAAAAGTTAATGGGTATTAGTCAAGTTATTGTATGCAATTTTAAATAATTGTTTACGCACCCAAAACTTAATTCTACTGAAACTTAATTTAGGATAGGAGTAAGAAAACCGTATTTTAATAGAAATAGGCCATTGTAAAATGGGCGCTCAACATTTTGGCAAATTTCTTAAAACAATGAATATTAAATTTGCTCTTTAAAAATATAACTATCCAATTTTCCAATTTAGTGCGTTAAAAAATTTATAAAGATTGGATACAATCAACCTATAGTTTCTTTCTTTTTATAAATAAAGATTGTATTTTAAAGTAAATTCTTTAACATCTATATTATTTAAATATTGTTTCTTCCTCTTCCTAATTATATTAAAATTTAAATTTTTAAAAATTATTGTTCCAATTTTAATTGCTATTATAAAAATAATCTAATTACATTTTTGTGTACCCCAAAACTGGCTATGCAGTGGGATTTTTGTAAACGCGGCCATCAAACAATTATATTATTTTAAATTTAATTTACTTTGTAATTTCTGATAAAATTGTATTCAATAATATGTATTTTGATGTAAAATAGTTATATAAGCATTTATTGTTACGAGATAGAACATTGTGTCACTAATAAATATGATTTGGTAGGCCCCTGTGACCCTTACCCCTCGATATTTTACTTGGCATTTTATGCATTGCAAACGTGTCTTAAACACACTGCAATTAACACGAACGGTGACCTGGATACAGACCTTAAGTGAAAATAAAGCATGGATCTGGTCGACATAAACACCGAAATTGGCGATTCACGTCTCACACCACCACCAAAGGTGAGCCGCTAACTTTTGGTCATTGCGTTGGTTCAAAACTTTCACAGTAAAGCTTTGGGTCACTATGCCATGCGAATACTGCAACCAGGTATCTCATAAATGGCCCGAGCAATTTGTTCTCAGAAATGTGCTATTAAATTCACGTTAAGCAGTTTCCCGAGCACATGCCAAATTATTTTTTTGAAATGAGTATTATAATTATTTGTAATAACAGGCATCAATGCCAAGCTAATTAGCTGCTTACAGCTGAAAAAACCTTATTGCTTTTACAGATTTTATCTGGTCTATTTTAAAAGTACTGATTAAGGAAAAAACACACTCGTACCGACGACTTCTTAAAATTGTTATATTCTTGTATTTCCGAATATTCACAATAAAGCATCATACATTTGTAAAAAAATGGGTAGTGACGTAACATGCAGATAGATAAAATTAACAACTTTAAAATATATTTAGGTATCTCACCAAAACAAATAAAAAAATCCTAGTACTTTATGTACAGAATTGACAGATTCAGGAAAGATGCAGCATCGCTAAGGATTGGGTTAGAAAAGGATTTCTTCTAACAATATAGTTAATCCTTGTTTCGAACTGTTTTATAATTATATTTACACACCTTTAGCGATGATACGAACAGGCGTTGGCTCAGTGGTAGCATCGCGGTCCCTGAGTCCAGGGATCCTCGGTTCGAATCCCCACTTCAACACGATTGGATTCATATTTTTAAGCACAAGCCGCTTAGGCTTGATTGGAAATAGTATTTACAAATTGAAATACGTATTTCATATGATTGCATAGATTTTTTTTTAAATATAAAAAATAAATAATAATCAATAAAAAGTGTTTCACCACAAAGTGCTAAAAACTCAAGTTTATAGCAATCACTTTGTGGTTTTCCATAATAAATTATCAAACAAAACATTGTTATAAAGCCCTGAAAGTAATAACTGAAGTAGTACCTTTAAAACTGGTTTACAGTTTTTGGAAATATATAGTAAGTAGTTTAAAACAAAGGGTATTGTTGACTGGAGCTTTATATTAATATACTATACTTTTTGAACCAGATCAATCGTAGTTATATCTTATCATTAAATCTCCCCACACTACTGAAATTATTTACTTGGCAGAGTAGTGTAGTCCATAGTAAGTATTTCCGTCTTTAAAACGCGTTCATTATGTTTAATTTTCATAGTATTACGTCCTTATTTTTTCATAATTCTAAAACGAATTTTTAGTAGAATATAAGTTGAACCAGATTATTTTTATTATATTGGCACAGAAACATGATAAAATTAACTCTAAGTGACTAAGGAGTTGTATTATAATAACAAGTCGTACGATTTAAGATAAAACTGAACGCTAAATTGATGTTGCTTTCAAGAAGCTGTTATGTTTATTTACCCTTTCAAGTAGATAATATACTCTCTTCCATCTCTCTACGAGGTGTTAGATCAAGCTACACTTACTTTCTATGCTCGCAAATGTGAAAGACGATAGTTAACAGCATCCAAGTCATGTAATGATTCCAATCTCCATGTCACGGTCAGGGAATGTAGTAGATTATTCATGACGACAACGGAACAAACGAGAGGTATTTCTGATAGTATAATATTGCCAGGAATGAACAACAAAGGTCTTTTACGCACTTGTTCTTGTAAGACAGTAAATATTGCGAACTTAACATCGCATTTAGAGTTTGTAAAGAGCTAATAAACCGTAGCATCCGATTACAATCAAAGCCAAATTATTTCCATAATATACAAACATTAGAAAATAGAAGAATATTTAATGATTTGCTCTTTCTGTTCAAAAGTATTAAAATCTATGTTTGATTGTTTTCAACTAACAAATTTAATTAGTATATGAGTGCCCTGTCGCCTTACCCTTAGAATGCACTATTTTACCGTAGCCAATCATCGACCAATCACAATGCTAACTCTCCTATACGAACAATGCACGCACTGGCTACCAAGTATACTAACAATATTGATATTTTCAACACAAATCTAGTGCATTTTAGGGAACAGTGTCTGGATGCCATCTCTGGCGGTAATGAATAGCTACCTACTGTGTAATCATTTAAAAATGTCTATGTAAAAGCCCTATGGGCGTAAAAACAATAAAATAAATAAATAAAATATAAGTAATGTGCAATTTTAAGTAATGTTAGGTACTAACTCTGATATTACTCTGTCCATATTAGGTTATCCGCAAAGCTACAGATGCAAAATTTTCACAGGTACATAACATAATTTTTAAATAGCTTTTATTCTAATCATTAGCTATATTAGTGGCTGTTTACTTATTTCACTATAAACTATCTCAATACCAGGGCAAGAGGTCAATATCAGAGGGAATAACATCCCAAAACACTATCTGTCTATCTATTAATCAGATCATATTCTATTTAACCTCATGTTAAAGAAAATCTAAATCCTCGATGAATTTCTTCTGCATGAAATGTAATAAGTACATACCTACATGTAATCATTCAGTTGAAGAATCTGGTCCAAGATGAGTAATGTGGGATCGATCTGAATGTAATGGTGACAGGTCTGGTATAAAGTATAAACCCACCCTACTAAAGAGAAATACCCGGAGCTGTATAGCGTACCTACAAATATACTGTACCTTAGAAGATATTATACCAGTTATCATTAATGACATGAACGCTAGGCCGTCAATTTGTATGCAGCCGATCAACCCTCTAATGACATCGCGCTAAAAAAAACCTTCAAATTTTAAAAAATAAACGCTGTAAGATGAAAAAAAGTAAATAAATATTTAAGGTAAATAAATACACATTGCCTATTTTACAAAAAACAAATTTTTTGACAAAATAGTTAATAGTTAATCATCTTTAGTAACTATCTAACTAATCATCACGCATTTTTCCGGAGGGATAGGCAGAGAGGATAGAACGCTACACCACTCTGTCCTGGCACACTTCCCTCGCTTACTCCACATTCATACATCTTCTCATGCACCCACGTCAATTATTATTCCCACTTTTACACGTCTACTTTCAAGTACTGGTAGCACATGATCATACCATGTCTTTTTCGGCCTTAATAATCTTGATTTTGTTTAGTTTTTTTTGTATTGCGTAAGTTTCTACCAAACGCAAAGTTGTAACAAAATGCCGCCTTTATAACTCCTGCATCACACCTGTTCTCCTCTATGGCTGCGAATCGTGGCACCTAATTAGGGCCCAAGATAGCAGACTTATGAGTTTTGAGAATAGGTGTCTTAGAAGAATTTTAGGTGTGCGGTGGTTTGACTTTGTAAGGAACACAGAGGTGAGGCAACGAATACAGCAACCCTTGGTATCTACTGTCATCCGGTGAAGGCGTTCCGGCTGGCTAGACCAGATACTACGTATGCCTCCCGAGAGCCTTAACCATGCTTGCCTATTTTACAAGGAATCAGGTTCTCGGCGTCCTGGTCGTCCACTGTTGACAATTCGTCGGCAGTTTGCGTCAGAGCTGCGGGACGTGGACTCGACTTGGGAGGAAGCACGGGAGCTGGCGGCCGTTCGCTTGGCCTGGAAGCAGTTTGTGGATTCCATATGCTCCACATAGGGAGCGGATATGGTATAATGAATGAATGAACGTATCATTAAAATCAGAAAAAAAAATCGCAAACAAGATATTTTTATCAACATTATCACGTCTACTAATTATATAGATGCTACCTTTAAATTCATAATATAGTAGGGAACGAGTAGATATAACAAAAGTTCATGGACCGTATTAAAAGATTCAATAAATAAAATAGATTTTATGGATACAAAAATGAGTTTAATTTTTTTTTCGTTTTAAGTTTTCTTTTACAGAATGAGTTAAAATTTTAAACTTGTATATTACATGCAACCGCGTGGTGTCGTCGCCGATTGCATTTTATACGACTCAAATTTTAAATGATCGTATTGCAATAATTTTTTTCGTTTGATTTTTCTGCATTTACTAAAAAATTGTGTAATTGACCTATTATAACTTGGTTGGTAGTAAGTTTTGCCTCTATTTCGTGATTTCGTGGTCGTGTGAGGGTTGAGCGTTATATAGTGCGGATCGCATGTCTGACGGATGGTAATTCTCTTGACGAAGTGTTTTCAGTAGACCAAACATCGGTTACCCGGTAACTTAGTGCCTTTCTGAGGCAACATTACCCTACGACCAGTTATCCATTTATGTATTATTTATCTGTCTACGAGTACAGAGCTATACTGCCTTTAGTAGGAAAATAGTAAAAGATTTTTGATTTCGTCTAATGTATTTTTTGATTTAGTTATTTTTCTGTCTGCCACACGTAGCACAGTGGCAGCGCATGTGGCTACCGTGCATGAGGTCGCTGGTTCGATTCCGGTAGGGGGTCAAAATTAAATATTTATTTATGGATGATTTATTAAGCGCTGTTTTTGCGAGAAATCGCCTCAAGAGCGCTGTACAATAAAGAAACTAGATCACAACACCTTGCAGCTACCAAGCGCATGGACGATTAGGATTTTTTCTAGCCTCTTACAGTTTAAACAGATTTTAATACATGAAATAAAAAAAATTTTTTAAAGTAATGATGGATTATGTGTAAACGGATATAACTTTGTAGGGAGATAGAATCTTGTCTTGCATCTACTGAGCGCATGGACGATAGATTCTACCCCCCTTTACAAAATTTGAATTGTTAAAAATAGTGAAATGTGGATAGATTCAATGTGTAAATGAACTTTTCTAATAAGAATTTAAAACTGAATGTCTTGTAGAGAAGGC
>JAGVSP010002506.1:0-36908 GCA_022494985.1 Micrasema minimum | reverse complement strand
AACAGAAACACTAAAAAAACTATACCTGTCCTTAGTTAGAAGCATCTTAGAATATGGATCCCCAATATGGAGTCCCCACTATTCTGTTTACATAGATAAAATCGAATCGATACAAGCCAAATTCTTAAGAACTCTTGCCTATAGATCTGGAGCGAGTCGCAGATTACACAACTATAAAGATCGATTACATTTCTTTAAACTGGACAGTTTAGAAAAAAGGAGAAAAGTAATCGATCTCACTTGCTTGCATAAAATTATAAATAGTCACCTTGACACAACGCTAATAAGTGAAATCGGTCTGCGTGCCAACTTACGACTGCGTAATCCAGACATTTTCAGAGTTGAGCGCTTTTCCTCCAATACAGGGTATTACAATCCTCTCTCTCGTATGTGCAGAGAGTACAACGTAATACACAGGGACAGCACTGAAGGTATGGACATCTTCGGAAGCTCCGTAGACGGGTTCAAGAAAAGGTTGTTTCTTGAGATATGTGTAATCACTCTTGCTTTTATATTTACTTAATCATTTTTATTACTTATATATATTTTACTTAATCATTATGTTTACTTATATTTATATTTTACTTAATCATTGTGTGTATGTCACTCAATTAAGCACGATGTGAACAATTTTAAAGGGCAATTGGTCTACCTAGGCATATTTTAAAAATATTTTTTGTATTGTATTTTTATCCTTTTGTCTGTTATTGTTCCTAACAAAATAACACCACTCTGTCCTGGCATACTTCTCTTGCTTCCTCCACATTCATACATCTTCTCATGCACGCACGTCGATTATTCCGACTTCTTACATGCCCACTTTCAAGCACTTGTTTTACTTGATCATGCCATGTCTTTCTCGGCCTTCCTCGACTTCTACATCCAGGCACAGTCGCATCATATATTTTTTTAGCCGTTCTTTCATCATCCATTCGCTCTACATGACCGAACCAGCGTAAAAGACCTTTCTTAATTTTGTCGATAATGCTTATCTCAGCCTTGCATTCTGCTCTAATTTCAACATAAGTGCACCTATCATACATAGTTTGACCACACATTCGCCTGAGAGATCGCATTTCAACTGCATTCAATTTACTTTCATACTTATTTTTCCAACTCCATGCTTCGCTTCCATACATAAGGGTTGGTACCAGAACTCCATTATGCACTAGATGACTAGATGATAATTATGCAGTGCAGTGCATAATTATCATCTAGTAACTACAGAAAAGAAAGTCGTGAATTTTCTAAATATTGTCCGTTATTAGGTTTTGGGATTCGACAGCCGCGGGGATCGAAACACGTCCAAAGGTGGACACACTCGTAAAAAGCCAGCAGTGAGTGGGCACATTAAGCATTGAGAAGCGGCCATTTCAGTCTTCAGTAAGCCTGACTTTCCACTGCTCGGTACTCGATGTACAGATTATCTGAACACATCGAGTCTACATAATATAAAGGTTAACGTAAAAAGAGCACTAAAAATTATATGACGTTCGTAACACGGGTATATTTTGGGAAGTATGATTAAAGGAAAAGGCTCGTCGATAATTCATATAACTAGAAATATATCAACGGAGTTTTTTTTATTCCAAACTACTTATGTACATACTGAATTCAACAATTTTATAATGACGAACTCTTCAGATTTAAAATAAAGTGTATTATTATTACATATTAATAAAAATAAAAGGGATTGGTAGTTATGGTCGGGACACTGGCTTTTCGAATTGAAGTTTTAAATTTGATTCCCCGAGAAATAGTAGTATTTTAATTAAATTTTGCTCAAGCCTACGTAGGTATTTTGTAGTGTTATTTTACTATGCAAATCGACTTAAACTAAATAAACACAGATTCAATAAAAAACATTCACGTTTTTCACTAGCTACAAAATATGAAAAAGATAACTAAAAAAATCTAAGCATAAATATGTAGTTTTGTGATAGACCTGTATCACTGCTAAAGGTTTTCGGTAGATAGGACTGAAAACTACTATGGAGGCATGTATAGTCCAACGATCTGCAGGGGTGTGAGGTAGCCATCTCAGTTGTCAAGATCTGGGAGATATGGCCCGGTCCCGTCACACGCAGATAATAATATATTATACAATACACATTATAGATATAGGTGCCCCGACTAGAGTGCAAAAACGCCGCGCCGGATCAAATATCTGCAAAGCGAATATCAGTATTCCGCAAACATCCGCTGCAGGATAGCTGGACTTGCGATCTCTGCCTTGATTTATCACTATTATCAATGTAAAATTGAAATGCGTAGTCAAGAGACGGTACATCATATCAAAAGAGACCGAAAAAATCATGAGAAAAAATAGATAAATCAGTTCGTGTGAATTCAACATTTTTCTGAGTACGTTTCTGTTTGGAATTCGGAGGAAATTAAATCGGAGATGTCAAACTATACATCAAATAATAAACTAATGGGTTTGATACAAAAAATAAATAAATAAGTAATTGGTAGCTCGACCTAGCCCTTGAAACTGATCATACTAGAAGGTATTTGACACTGCAAAATATTGACTAAACCCTGGGCACTGAATTAACACTTTTTTAAAAGCTGATTAAGAAGTGAAGTATTACTTTGAAATAATCGTGAAAAATATTTATAAACACATTTGAGGGGTCATGCCCGTGAAGGTCCACTGATGGACGGCGTCCCCCTGCCGCATGCCGCCTTCACTCCTCTCGATCTTATGCCGTTCCCATCCACCGTCTTTAAGCAAACTTATTGATATCGTCCACCCAACTAATCTGTGGATGTCCTTAGGGCCTCGGGTTTCTAGGTCTCCACACCAGAACACGTATCGTTCATCTATTGTCCATCAAGCCCGTTATATGACCAAGTATTTCCACTTTAACCGAGACATTCTTCCAACCACATCCACAGATTAAAATAAAGCGATAGACGTTAGTAGGTTGGTATGCATAGGTACTTACCAGCGAAGGAGAGGTAGGTGGCCGTGGAGAATATGGCTCCGAAAGAGCCCACGACCAGACAGCGGTAGTGGCCAACGTCCTGGCCCCGCCGGCCGCCGAACTTGCGGAAGTACAGGCTGCCGTCCTCCTCCACGTGGCGCTTGCTGCTGTTCCCCGCCAGCTCCGTCCCGTTGTGGAACCACACGTAGCTCACGGGCTCCGGGGGCGGCGGCGGGGTCGGCTTCACCTTCTTAACCTCCAACTGCTTCGTCTCCGGTTTCTTTTTTTTGTGCTTCTTTTTAGCCACTTCTTCTTCTTTCTTCTTCTCCAGGAAGTCGTCGGCGATGTCGTCGTCGTAGGTGCCCCGCCCCGCGTCAGGGTACAGCTCGATGTCCTCGGTCCCCTGCGCGAACTCGCTGTCGTTATTGCTGTCGTAGTAGAAGTCCTCCTCCTTTAGGATGCCTAGCGGGGGCGGCGTCTTGCCGGGCGGTGGCGGCGGGGGCGGAGGCGCGGCCCCGTAGGCAGAGCCGATGTCCAGCATGTTGGAGTGCTTGGGTTTGCTGGCGGCGGCGGAGCGGGGGTCTGGCGCGGTGCACGCCAGCCGCAGGGGCGCCCCTCGCACCGCCGCCCGCGCCCCCGCCCCCGCCCCAGCGGGCACCCCTCCGCCTGCCCAAACTGAAACAAAACAAAGAATACGTTAATCATCACGAATTGACCGACTTATCGAAGAAGACATTCTCATTAGGTAAATTAAGCTGACGGCATTACAAAAAATCAAAAATAAATCAATATTATTTTAAATAATATGCGGATAATTGAGCATTTATTAATTAGGGGTACATTTTTCTAACAGCCTGTAATTTGCGAGTAATGTCGGATTAAGGGTACATTATTCCATGGCAATTTCGAAATGCAAGTTTATTTAACCTAAACACTGAATGATGAAAACATTGTTTAGAAGGATTAAAAGTATACCACGATTCATGCCTTATTTAAATTAAAAGTGCAAAATATTTTATCGTTATTTGTTGACCAAATTTGAAATAACAACAACCCCTTCCATTCTCCTCCCACCTCTCTGCTCCTCCCAACCCCGCTATTCTACTTACATCATCACGCCCCCCACCGACTGTCTTATTCTGGACCGCGTTTAACGCCCATCGACCGTAATTAGTGAAGAGCAGTGTCTCGCTTCTCGCAGGTGTTGCGCGATAAGCGCGCTGCCAGAATACCGCTGCAGGAAGGGAGAGCGATTTTCCATTTCCGCAAAACGAAACAAAAGAAAAACCCGGGCGGCGAAATAACGCGACGTAGTACGGGCAATAATAATACCCCGCGATACCTATTTTCCGACTCCGGTTCTACGTTTACGTTAAAAAGCGGAACCGTAAATTACTAACGCATTTCTCACACAATTAAAGAGAGAAAAAGAGCAAACGGAATAAAATTTTACAGGGCTCTATCACCCTCTTTTGTTATTACTACATTGGAGCTTTTCTTCGCTACCTAACCAAACCTAACCGAACCGGCCGAGGGTAAAAATAATATTGCTGCGAAATTACGCAAGAAAAAAAACCATTTTTAAGGCTGTTGGATAATGACGTAAAAACCACATTTCAAAAATATTTAAACTAATAAAGACTAAAATGATACACTGCAAACTAAGATATAAGGTGGAAGAATTAAAAACATTATTATATTATGCAATTTAATATTTATTTATGCCTCTACTCACCAACTGATTCATTTACTTTTACCTGCAGTATATTTTTATGTTAATAGTAAAAAAAAATTGCAATGCATAGCAATTTTCTCAATGGTTGACAGAGAGTGTTCACATGTGAAGCGTCGCGCCATTTTATTGTATATTGGCAGATATGGATATCAAATACTAGGTGAAATGGGGAATGTTGTAATACATCAAGTGGCCACTTAACCCAGCCAATGATAGGTCATAAGCCCTGTAAACGCCTAGATATCCATATTCCCTTCCAAATTTCTCGTCTCTGTTGAGATGTCAAAGTGTAATAAATTAATGTAAGATAAAATATTCGAGTGTACAAATCAAACTTTTAGCTTTAAATATTACGACTATTTTAGCGTTTTAAAATATATTCAACAATCCTCAACACTTAAAGTGGTAATTAAAAAGTCGTTACATCTACGCTTGTTTAAAAACAAGTTAATGCCCAATAAAATGTGGGCGTAGTAAAATTCGGTTAGCGAAAAAATACATTTCGATGAGAAAAAATAATAAAACAAAAGGCTGTCACAGTGTCCTAAGGGAATCTTAAGTTGTTGTTTATTAGCTCATTTCTCAGCCGACCTGAGGTTCTGTGGGAATCCGCCCCCACCCGCGCCCCGTGCCCCGCACCCTGCACCAACCCCCGGGGTAGGAGCAACAATGAACCCGATTTCGGGGGACGCCTTCATTTTTCTATTACGGAGAAGCTCGCGAAAATGGGTCGACAAATTTGGTAAAAACACTCTTGCCGAAAGCAAATTGAGCTCGGAATCCGAACGAAATGATCACATCGGCAGCGGAATCCATTCCCGTGTATTTCAATTAGACCAGAACTCCATTTCGTTAGTAGTAAATTTGCGGCAGTTACGCGAAATTATGCCTATACAATGTTTATAATATCGCAAGTCATTTTAGCTCACATTACAGGACAATGAATAAACTTTTTTTTTTTTATTGAATTCAAGATAAATTTAGACTAAAGTTTTAATGAGCGATGTTTTATGGAAAAATATTTTATTGCGCGGTGTTGTTAGCTAAGTGACGATATTTCATACATCTTAAAGGTAAATTATCTCGTGAAGTTTTTATTAATACGCAACACCAAAGAATTGCAATATTTTTATTTTTGGCTGAAAACTCTCGGTGGATATCCATGTTTCCATTTTACTTGAATTAAATAAAAATCCTACTTTTATTCGTAGGAGTTGATGGGAGTCATGAAACAGAATCCAATTTATGGATGTCTCGTAAATTAATTGAACCAAAACAATAACAAGTAAGCAAAAACATCTGTTGCTGAATGAAAGAAACTGATTATTTTGCATGCATTATTTATATCCGCAATTTGTTAATAATCTGCAATTGCAACATTGCTGTGCATTTGTAGAATTTAGAATAAATATTTTGCGGAATCGGCTCGTTTTATTACTGACATTTGACAAAGTAAATAGAAGATATTCCATGAATCATCCCACTTTGAGTAAAAAGGCCAATGGTGAGTGGGTACTATTGTGCGGTTGTTTGAAATAATCGATTATTCTAATTATTCGGTTACCTGAAATAACCGATAAAAGTTGTATACTATATTATGGCATAATGAGGAAGGCTGTAAAGCATATTCTGGCAAAAAAGAAAATAAACGCCTTCCGTCAAGCATCCAACTGATTTTTCAGATAATCAAATAACTAGTTTGTACATAAATATTTCAAGTAGGTACTGTGCCAAGGTGTAATCAGATAATATTATAATAATTAGCGAAACAACATGGCACGTGGATTTATAATAATAACGTAGATAGTGTAGAGTATTTATGTAGTCAAGGGAAGAAACAGGATATCGGGTCAAGTGGTAAACATTGTGATTTTACACATACAAAGGACATAAGCGCCGCGCATTATCACGGCACTTACGTACGATCATTAGCAAATCGTCTAAAACTTTTCGCGCTTGAGGCAATACGTAAACATCCAGTAATATTGTGTTATGGCGAAGGGCGTGGATGGATCCGCTCACTTTTCTCCTTGTTTCCACGCGAAACCACATTCGGTTATTTGTTCAAGTTCGCGAGCTTAGCCGCAATAAGTGCCAAACTTGGCGGAAGATAATAAATCAAAGTCTTTGTAATTTGGAATCAGGTAAGCCGGAACAGACACAACGTTTGAAGTTCCGGACATGCGATATCGCGAATACGCTTTGACGCCATACAAATTCTGTCGCAAAGTACCGAATGAAGTTAGCGATATCGCATACTGCAATTTGAAAAGATGTGTCTGTGCTATGGCCCCAGCTCTCGCACCTGTTGTGCGAAATGTACACGACCGCGGATCTCTCACCCCCCGCCCCCGCTTGCGACTCGCGTGGTATCACCAACCAAAAATATTATCCGAAAACAATTTATTTCAACGTTGACGGGTAGTATATTTTGATAAAATGAATAAAAACTAAGGGTGGTTGGAAGATATTGCTCAAAAGCAATAAGCCCGCCCTTGTACACGTGCTATGTGCATGAAGTTTTGAATATTTAAATATTTTTCAGAGAAAGAAAAACTTCCCCATTATTTCAGCGCCTAAATCATGAGCGATCGGTTATAAAAATATGCCATGCGTCAACTTTATTTTTTATTTTTTCATTATTTTTATTTATTACATACTTATTATAATTTACATTTTTTTTAGATCTTTGAAATACCTCACTGGGCAATGCCCGTGCTGAGGTATTCACTTACAATACTTTTTTTTTTCCTTGTTGGTAGTATAATTTTTATTTTTTATTTTTAATTATTTATTTATTTAAAACATATTGCAAAGTACAAATTAAAAATACAAAATTTGTCCTCACTGGGGTAACCCGTGCCGAGGACTAATTTTACAATTTTTATTATATAATACTAAACATCTATTTTAGTGGGGTGACCATCTCAACTACGTACAATACCTACGACCTACGTATATTACTTTTTGTAATGAAAACACATTTCGTGAAAGTAAAAAAAACTGCGCTCTAAATAACTAAAAAGTATTAATTAGATTAGTATTTTTCTTTCTTACCGCAATTGAAAAATAAAAAGAATAAAATATAAACATCTAATAAAAACACTTAGCAGGTACCTAGAACCTAGAAAGATAAAAAGTAGACAATCTTTTTTACAATTTTCAGGTAGCCTCCAGGGGGAAAATTTGTTTACACAGTTAACCGTTTACAAGTTTCACCCCCGAAATCACTTCTCCAACTTCACGAACCCAAGAACATCGAGTTCCCAGCAAAGGGAACGGAGTCCTGATTTAAACATTCCAGTTCGGTCTTGAGGGCATTCCGTTATCAAAAGTACACCGGGAAGGGCGGGAAGGGCGGGAAGGGCGGGAAGGGCGGGGAGGTCTCCTCGGGGGGGCGAACTTCACGTCCACAGTCAGTGGTGACGGTGCTAGCCTAGCAGGCCTAGGGCTCGTATTCTGTATAATGCGATATGCCTATCCATCGGTAATTAAAGCGTTTCCTTTTCGCTGAAATCGAGTTTCTTGATGGATGAAATTCAGCTTGAAATATCGTCACATAGCTAACACGGCGCACGTCGAATATTAACAAGTTCCACTATTCAATATTTTATTATTCATTATATTGTATATTTTAGCGAGTGTCGATCTACCAATAAGATTTAAATATAAATGAAACATTTATCAATTAAACATCGCTCATTAAAACTGTAGTCTAAAATTCTCTTGACTTTAATAAAGTAATTGACGTCCTGAAAAAAAAAATACTTGCGCAGTGCAATGTTGTTAGCTGTTAAGAGCATACTCTACCACGTGACTCGCGGCCGCTTACCATAGAAACGTATTCCTCGATTTTCTCCCTGGAATTTAACATTAGACCAATGATTTTTTCACACATTTTAGATATCAACCGGATACGTGTTTGTATGGTGTTATTTGTTTGATCATTTATTTATCTCCTTTAACAAATATGTATAACTATCGAAAAAATAAGGAAAATCATTGCTCTAATGTCAAATTCCAGGGAGAAAATCGAGGAACACGTTTGTAGGTGTACAGTATATGAAATTTTAAGTAAATTTAACTTGCATTAAGATATGTTGAATAACTTAAGATAGATTTTTTTTTAAATATCACATCCCATTCTATAATATTGAATACATATTTTTAAAATATTTTAATTAAGATATTGTAATATTTTTCAGTTATGTAACATATTTCAATATAAATTTCACTCAGATTTTCGTACAGAAAACTTGATTTTAGCGAACTTGAAATGCAACAGTTAAAGGAGGCTGATAGAATTATATGGAATAAGAGGCTTGGTTCACGCCCCAGGGTGCAAGGCAGCCGGAATAATGACAACCCTAATCTGTGTTTCCCTAACTCGAGAGTTATGGCACTAAGTTTATGAGCACTTAGTTCTGTAATTCTAATTGAAGACATATTGTGGACTACGAAGGTTTACACACTTCCTAGGTTATAATTATGTATTCCAAAAAGAAAAAAAATATTATTAATTTTATGTAAATGAGATGATGCATGTACCTTATTAAGTACTTATAGCAGATATTCACTTGATACGTTAAAAATACTTGTTAAATTGAAGACCGTTTTATTGGGGTGATGCATCTTCAGTTTTATAATTGAAATGGTTCGCAATGTAAAGTTTGGTTTGTTTGGTGTATTACGCTCCTCAATTTATGTATAAGATTCTATATCAAGTCTGTCTTTAAAATGACAATTTTTTAGGGTTTAAAAAATTATAATTTGGCTTGTGACAAATAAATAATTATGTAGGTTGGAAAGTAAGTGCATTGAACTTAAAAAAATAAATAATTAAAAGAAGTTAGATACTGTATAGCGAAATAAGCTATTCATTTTTATACGTATAAAATGTAATGTACCTATAAAATTACGATTATAGATTACGTGAATAATAATAAAAATGAACAAACCGATATTTATGGTTGGTTTTGTCTATGCATAATATGTATTAATAAAATACAGGGAAGATGGCGACAGACAAATAACTAACTAAAATTAAAAAGTTCTAAACACCTGTCATAATCGTTTATCATTTGAATCGTATAGATAAAGTCGAATGATAAATGATTGAAAATAAAAGTTAGGAGGGAGGAATTTTTATGGAACAGAAGGTTGCTATCTGAATAGAATATCGCCAAGAAGAAAAAAACATAAAAAATCCCATAAAATTAAACGGGGAATTTCGATAGTCAATAAAATCCGGAAGTAAACAAAAGAGTTCAAGGTAAAACGATGGAAATACACATTAAGGCTTCGTTCTCACGACCGGCGCGGCGCGGCGATCGCTACTATGCGGGAAAACTCCCTTACAATGACAACATAAACGTTTACATGAAGATCGTGCGAGAAATTATGCTATCCACTTTATTTTATAGCTCTTACGCACCAACTATCAACTTTCTTACATACGACTATAGTAAAAACGATTTCCAATCAGTTAGATGGTACAATTTTTACATTTATAAATAGTCTTTTAGGAGGGGTGTGTACATATTTCTATGAAATGCGTATGTATGAAGTGTGAAACATATTTATGACTGTCGTAATCGACTCAATATGATTCATTTTTACAGAAAAACGTATTTGAAATGATGCTTACAGAGGAATTTCTTAAACATATCTATTGTCAATGGTGACAAAAAGCTACATCGATTATTCAATAAGACCTGCTGTTTGCTGTTGGACAGTTTTCTATGTTTTGGTGCACGTAAATAAAAGTGAGTTTGTGAAATTCTCCATTACTTTATTTCGGCCAACACGATTAGAATTTTCCATTACTCGCAAGCCACGCGTGTATTTCGGAAATTTATTTTGATATGTGTTCCAAAGACGATTATTATTCGGAGATATTTACAGACGGCCATAAATCCATCCACAAAACGACGCGACTACCACAAAAGAATCTTAATTTGCCTTTTCACCGTCGAACATTATCGACAGAGTATCCCAAAAATGGCTGGGGACCTTGTGCTGGGAAGAACTAAGATTCTGTCACCGACTAAAAAATGTTCATCTCGTTGGTTGATGTGTAACTCTTTTACCTAAAAAAAGAACTTTTTTCTTATGTAACCGTGGACTGGCGCTAAAGCGAAAGACTGATCATCTTGCCTTCGTGTAACAAATAATGATCAAGATCCACTACACTTGGCGGGCCAATGAAGGAAAAGTAGTAGTTTTCTGAAGTTCTGGATTATTTTCAACCTTTCTAATCAAGATAAAGACAAGTGATACTGGACTGGCACTGAAGCATAAACATGTAATAAAACAAGATGCACTGCACGTAATGTACAATAATTCGTATATTATGCGCTATATGACCCGAATATAGAAAAGAAAGGAAGGTTTTCCTTGCAAAAATCAAATTGCATGCAATAAAGAGATTATTCAAAGAAATTTTATGATGTAAAGAAACTGTTATTACCTTAGGATGGCGACGTAAAAACGAGGGCCATCTAGGTGCACTATTGCTGTAAATTTAATCACTCGCCAATTTTTAAAAATCGCGCACGATTTTAAAGTCGGATGACTCGTGCATAAGGTCCCCGAGTGCGGATTTCACGCACAACCATAAAAATGTCTGACACATCGGACGCGAGTAACGCAGAACGTAGAGGCTGTACCACCACAGCTACAGCACTACCATTACAGTAGGTACAGTATACACACAAGCCGGACCGCGGGCTGGTATTGGTACCCGCGATAGTGTTATATGATAAGTGTAGTAGTGTACCCAAGAGGCCTCGCACCTTGCCACCTCGCAGTCTGGCCTGTTTGTCTAAGATCTAAGACATCGATGTCTAAGAGTAATAATAATAATAATTGATGAATGTTCTCAAATCATAATATCGACAGGGTCCATTCCACTCGAAGCGGATCAGGATCGCGAGATTGTCAATAAGGCAAGAAGCTGCCCGCGCAGTAACAAGGCCGGAGTGCGGCCGACATATTACTCCGCTCTACTCACTTCCGTGTCCCGCTAGCTTCCAATATGCTGAACATACTAAATATGTCATATTTTGGGATTCGTGGAGTTTCAATTATATTCTGGGGTTCGTGGGGTTAAAATGTCCTGGGAATCAAGGAGGTAACTCCCAAATGTCTAAGAAGAAATCTTCATTCCTTCTCTCGTTTCTTATGTCGGGTCAATGTAGGGAATATGGAGGTGCAAATATTTCGGCCCAATACAGATGAGAGTAAAAGGAATCGAGAGCTTCTCCTTCCAACTTCTATGCTTTCCTAGTCCTAAAAGGTTCAATTTTACAACATTAAAATATTATTACAACTTTAAAAATGCAGATATTTTAAAGTAATTTATACTGGTAATTCTGAAGGAAGCTTACAAAAACATAGATTTTTTTTAAATACGTGGGAAATTCGGGTCCATCTCTTCGGTAAATGACGATAAATCAAAGCCACCCATTCATCGTCATAATCGTTTACTAAATAAAACATAGATACATATATATTTATTATATATAATTACGACTAATAATATCCTAGAGGCCCAAAAACAGAAGGGAACAACATCACAAAAACCTACGATTGAGACAGATGTTTTGTGGTCTCACCGGGAATTGAACCTAGAACATCCAGCGTCATAACCATTGCGCCACCCCCGTGTTGTACATACCGGGTTGTATTTAATGTATTCAATTTTAAGCACTTTTCAAAAGAAAAGGCAATATTTTCTTCCGACATAATCATGCTTTGCACAACAGATCACTATCGACGCGGTAATACGCGACGCGATAACGATTTCTTACCATGGATGTTTAACGTTTTCGCGATCACAATGGAAAACGCGTTAAAAGTTATCGATCGGGATTATTAAACGAGCGCATCAAGTCGCGAGCCATTTCCCGGGATATATCTTCTTCGCACATATCTTCTTTCAATCTTTCTCGAGTGCCGTATTTCATTTAGCCGGCGTTCGGCAAGCCAAATATTGAGAAAAGCAGTCGACATAATAAACAATCCGACACGCGCGTTGACTTTCTTGATTTGACGTTTGACGTTTAGCTGCTATATTTATTATCATCTATGGTGCTCGGCAACGCGAACGTGGCATGAACGACATGAACGTATGTTCATTGTGATCGGTCAAATGGTTAGCGTTAGCACGTGGTTAGCACGTTTTTAACTACGTCGATAGTTATCTGTGATTGAGCTCCAGGGGGTTATTAACAATGTATGGACTTCCATATCTTTCTAAAATTGAGGCTAAACCTTAATTTGGTCGTGATTTGTATCGTTCTCAGTATTACCACAGGATAGGGTGTATAAACATAATGTATTGTTACATAATATTATTTCACGTTAATATTTATTTTTAAGACCTGCAGAGTTAGGTGATAATCAGCTTACATCGAAAAAGTAGGAATTAGGAGATGTATCCCACAATAAAGTATAATACAATATCATAATCTACCGGAACCCATTTGAATTGGTTACTCAACTGAGTGGCATCCCTATTTCAGTCTTAATATCTTAACGATTCAATCGTATCAGAAGAATTAAGACAATAAATAACTTAATCCTGATTTCATGGACAGTTCTCGGCTCCGGTTGCGGTATGGGTACTGTAAAGCTGGCTCCAAATTCTCGTGTGCTGACTGAAGTAACCGAAGTTGGAGAGAGGTCACTTTGTGCTACTTTATATGTCGCTACCCATACTTCGGTCGACTTTCCGGGATACTTCGGGAGAGTGTAGAGCTAACCGTAACGCAAAAGCTGGAATCGAGGATTTATCAATAAAACCTATATTATAATTTTGAAATTAAACTAGATTTTGGTTGTATTTTTTTATTATTATGTAGTGATTGTTTCGCCTTGTTCGGGCATTATTAAAGTGCGACAGTTTGTAAAATAGAGTAAAATAATGAATAGTGTGTACTTGTAAAAGAAAAAAACACGAGGGTAACATCTGTGAATTGACGAAATTTCCCAACTAAGTTAGTACAGGAATAAAATACACCCAAAAACAGATTAAAGACTATCTGAAATACGGGATATTCCTATTCCTGTAACATAAAATTATATTCATATGTATAATACGATGCTGATGTATTCAACGCCACAGTTTGTAATGTCCTATACGAGGCGAAATAATGTCACTAAAAAAAAATCAACAAATAGAACCAAAATCTAGTTTGATTTAAAATAATGTAATATTATGTAGTTCTATAAAATATTAATGCCAACTCAATCAATAAATATATTATTATGTAGGTATTATCCTGTGATATTGATAAAGAAAACATGATGTTAATGAGATAAAAACAAACATTTTAAACCCACTTTAATCAAATCAGTTCACAACATAAGTTCGATTTATTCCATAATTATTATGAAAAACTACAATTTGAGTGCGTAATTATTAGTTATGAAATCGAGTGCTGATCAATAAAATATTTTCATTATAAAAAACCATACACATCCCTTAATTCTGTAGTTATATCGTATCTAAACATTGTTTACACATAAAAAATAAAGATAGAAATTTATCGCGTTTTTACTAACCAAAAAGTAGAGAGGTAAGATTTCGACAGTTCCATGAAGTTGTAAATTATACTCTCCCTGGATTAGCTGAGGAGATTTAGTTTTTAGCAAGGTTAAAATACAACTTTCAACGGGAAATGAACATTTTAGATGAAACTTTGCCTTTATATTGAGGATGTTTTACATACAAGATACCCGGTAGCTGGTAGTATCTAGAAACCATCGGAGAAAGGAAATTTCCTAAGTGCGGTCGCATTCCACGGCGGCGGATTCTATAAGGTCTAAGGGAAGCGGAAATGCGGGCCCTAAAAAGGGTCTGAGGATTGAGATTTTAGTCTAACTCGGAAAAGGAAAATAAAAATAAAAAAATAATGTACTTACCTACAATTTGATACAAAGAAGTTTACTATAAAATAGCTGAAAAATATGTATCTATGTACTTGAACAATGTCTAATAAAAATAGTAAAAATATCAAAATGAATCATCGGTTAATCATCGATCGTGAAATATCAAGATAAAAAAAGCAAGTATGAGTTGATTAGAAATATTGGGAATTGCCAAAAGCTTTACATTCTTATAAGAAATAAAATATTTGATAAATAATAATCTGACTGAAAAGTTTCGTTCAGCATAAATATGGCTTCTTTGGAGATAAATGATACACAACCCGAGTTGCGGGTTTGTGTTTTTGGCGATTAAGAAGTAAAATAACTAGTAGGGAATTTAGATTAATGTTTCACTCTTTAGCGTAATTAAAATGATTCGTTGAACTCGCAGAACCAGGAACATGTTATTACAGATGTTATTCTATAACAAGGTGCGTGATAACAATAAGTTATAATGAATATTATTAAGAGCTAGGAGTTCATCATTGTTTCATCAGAATTCTCGTATATAGGCATAAGCGATTTGGGAGACAAAATAAACATACTAATTTAAATCCACATGTGTACACGGCTTATAATTTATTCGTCTTCTGCATATTAATCTTAGCTCTGTAATATAAAGCGTAAATTCTGCGTTCAAGGACGAATTATTTAGCAAATCGAAAACACAAGCGCTATTTTGAACCAATATGGTATCTGCAAATACATCTGACTTGTATTTTCACAGCACCAAAAATGTTGGAGTAAAACATACTGCTAATTATTAAATTTTCAAAATAAATCATAATATTAAGACTGGCATGGCTCTGAACCGAAATACTGATATGTCTAATACTGGCAGTTACTTGTAAATTCAAAGCGATAAAACCGCTTAAATATTCAAAAATAAATTCAATATTAAATTGAAACTGTAAAATAATATGGGATGAAATAAATCGTCGGAGTTTATTGTAATTTCTATTTCCACCAAAATGGTCTTGAAATTTATTTGAAAGGCTATTTAGAATACCTAATGTGTATAGAAGAGCTAGTATAATATTGGGGGGTTTAGTCACTGTTGATTTTGAAAGGATTTATATTATCCTACGTACAATCGAAGTATACGGAAGGAACGAAACAATGGATGAAGGATGGGTGATGGTGATAGGTGCTATGTAGGATTGAATTAGCGGGAAAAGTGTGGGCGGGAAAAGGGAAATGGCGGGCGAGAGGCGAGAGGCGTGGGGCGCCGGCAGGTGTACTCCCGCCAAAATATTACGCGGCCCATCACACACTATCACTATTGCGTAGCTCCACGACAAATAATAATACCAGCAAGGCCAACCACCACTGACCAACTTCATCACTCCGAGTGAAAATAAATCTTGATCCGGAGTAGAAAAGTGCCAAATGTAGCTCGCGTGATACCTTCTCGCCACACTCGTGTCATCGACCTTACTACTAATTGGTTTTAGACAAAATGGCCGAGACGTAAACATAGACGTTGTGACGTAACTAGGCGGTGCTGTGAGTGACATTGCAGCTGAAGATCTTACTCTAGGAAGATTCATGACTGTGAATTCATACACTGGTTTAAAATCTAATTTTAAATACTACTAAGCGATGGAAAATTATAAACAGGTCCGAAGGAAGAGAAAGGCAATAGGCAAAGAGTAATAGAGCCAGCTACTAGCTACGTAGCTACTACAGAAGAACTACAATTTATGAATCATTTTCATTCGTAAAACTATGTGTATCACGTAAAGGATATAAAATATTTAGATAATTATTGAAAATTAATCAGCAATAATGCGGATATTACATATTTTTAATTTCCCCCTTTTTTAAACAAATGTGTATGTATGGGTTTATTTTTGTGAAAAATATAATATAATACAAATATATAAATAACAAAATACACTATATACTATAGTGAAGAAATCTGATTTGAAAAATCATCGACTTTATTTTTCCTTTTTTTTTTGTTTCCTTTAGAACGATTACGACCTACAATGACGGGGACATATTTCCGGATGTCCCTTTAACTTTTTGAAGCTTATATATATACTTAATAATTTCACGTCTTTAAACTGTCATTATTTTAGTTGAATTTGTATTTATGCACCTACTGACAAGTTGCAGTAGGCAACTCAGTAGGACATGTATTGTTTTCTTTTATGTATATATTGATATAAAAAAAAAATAAAAAATATATATATATTTAAAGGGCGCACATAATTGAATATTTGTAAGTATCTGAATATTTTATTTTTACGTGTTCATAAAATTGAGCGAATCGTTGCAATTTCAACGATGAAACAGGAATTTTCGCGAAAAGCATACAAATAATATAAATAAACAAGTTAGTAATATCTAGGATAAAGGATCATAACATCGTGCCAACAACTGCCAACTGCCAACTGCTAACTGACTTGGAATCCTTTAATTTCCTGTTTGCTGTTTGTCAGGGGAATCATTTTTCACCTTGCCTAAACTAAAAATCAAGCAATATTTTCAGTGTGTTCAAATACAAAATACACAAATCTGGATTTTTCCCATAGCAGGATGGATACATATACAATATACATATTTATTTTTATATCTCTGCAGGGAAGAGGGGAATTTTTTTTGATTCGGGAAAATGGATATTTACAGGGCTTATGACCTGTCATTTACAGGGTTTAGTGGCCACTTGACATATTACAACATTCCCTACTCCACTTATTAGCGAATATCCACACCAGGTACCTAACATTTTTTTATTTTCCTTATAATATGTTAGTAGCCACTTAACCCAGCCAATGACAAGTCATAACCCCTGTAAACGCTTGAACATCCATGTTCCCGAATTTGAAAAAAATCCACTTCATCTCTGTAGAGATATAAAAATTAAGCGTCAAATAAGAAACTTGTTGTAATTATTTACATACGGTTTGGCCCGACCTTTTTTTATTTTTTGAACCAATCCGAAGGCAATTATAGTAAAAATCAAAACAATGGCAATATTTTTCGCTGATATATTTATAAAAATGCAACAGTTAACAATATAGTGTAATACAGTTTACATAAATAAATAATATTATGTTGGACGCTCTTTATTTTTTTAAATTTAGGCGAATACAAAAATGAGGTAAGATATCTTCTAACTAACTAACTAACTAACCATCACGCCATTTCCCCGAAGGGGTAGGCAGAGAGGATAGAACGCCACACCACTCTGTCCTGGCACACTTCTCTTGCTTCCTCCACATTCATACATCTTCTCATGCACGCACGTCGATTATTCCGACTTCTTATATGCCCACTTTCAAGCACTTGTTTTACTTGATCATGCCATGTCTTTCTCGGCCTTCCTCGATTTCTACATCCAGGTACAGTCGCATCATATATTTTTTTAGCCGTTCTTTCATCATCTTCTTAAAATAATAAATCTTAAACTATTGTAAAAATAAGGTCTCGATAAAAAGTTATAGGTACGATACAAAGTACAAAAGAAAGATATCTGCGAGAACAATAGTTATAATAGTGATGTGGAAACGATCTGTGGCTCCGCATTAGATTTAGGGGGCGAGAATGTGGAAGTTCTACCGCGACTTGGATACAAGTCGCGAAATATTGTTGCACGATGATTACTTTTCTCAAGTAAGTTTGCCAACAACACTTGTTTTTGTATCCTTTTGAATTGGCGATACCTCGTGTCGCGCACCTTCTTCGTAGAACAACACCATTTACCGTTCCCTGGCATTTACATAATATTATGTATCTTCATAGAATCCAGTAGGTCTGTACTGTTATATAAGGTACTAGGTACATACACGCGCTAGAATATTATTACAAGGGAAATAAACAGTGTTTTACGTTCAGCTCGTATTGAATAATAACCCACAGCGACAAAAGCGCGATTTAATAAAATGAGAAATAAAAACCTTTCGCGTTTTCATTTCAAAGTTGGTTTCGGAAGCACAGCGGGTCGAGGACGAGATACGACCTCTGAATTCACACAAAAATGTTAAACGGTGTAATGCTCGGAGAGATATTAAGGAACAAAAGGAAACAGATGTGGTTTATATCAACATAGAACATCGCTAAAGGCATAATATTGCGAGATTTCCCGGTGGACCGCGAGCTTTGGGAGCGCAAGTTTTACGCAACAAAGAAAAATCTTACTACGGTACATCAGGAGCGGGACCCCTTTACATACTATCAACATATTTAACATAATCGTTTTAATACCTTTACTCTCTAAAATAAGGAACTATCTTGCATACAATTTACGTACGTTAAAAAATTGTTCAAAACAAACTTGTTATCATAAATATATACTACCCTGTTATATGACAGAATACCTATACTATGTCTGCATTCGTTCCGAGGATAGAAAGCCGTTTTTTCGATATACCTATACCCCTTGTAACAAAACTCGCAGTACAACCCGAAACTGGTGAATCTACACAGTATTTGGAGACGATTGTGTAACATAACTTTTTAATCCGAACATGAAAAAAATTTTTTTTTCTTTTCACAAAAGTTTTCATAAGTATGGCAGATTAAGTAAAATTCCTCAAATTCTTATTACAACGCGTTTTTAAATTTTGTTTTCTTTATGGATACATGGATAGTATTAATTTGACTAAATACATGATATTTTATAACAATTTGCCAAAAAAAATCGAAAAAAAAAAACATCTTCGTACTCAATTTCCTCGAAAACTAAGAGTCAAATTTAAAAAAATTATTCTATAAAATCGACTCCAAATATTATGTAGATTCATTGTTTTCCCGCTTGTACATCGAGTTTTGTTACACCCTGTATATATTTTAGAAATGTTAACACTCACTTCCTTTCTACCTTAGTAATAAAATACATAATATCACCGTTAGGTCAAAGCGTTAATTTATAAATAAATATTATAATTTCATTTCTGCCAATTTTAAATCACAAAACTGGTAAAAATGTAGAAAATACCAATGAACAGATCTTTTAGTGATTAAATCCATAGTAATTCCTTAATATGGGCTAAGATGAGAATCTCCGCTAAATCAGTAACATTGTATAGTTGTGTGGATATCTATTATTAGCGGAGATGATCGGGCCTAAAGGTTAAATAAGACAATCGAGGTGCTCTTGTAAGTGGGATTAATCACCGGGATACAGAACGGGAGAGCCTACAATGAATAACGAGAGCTTTCCTAAACTCATAAATAATCCAATACAAGATGAGAGAAATTTAATATAATAATGAATGGGATCGAAAATCACTTTTCTCTGAAAAATCTCAACGGTTGGATAAACACAGTACCTATCTTATTAATTGTCAGATAGGGGGATGGGTGAATTTATCAGTGAGATGATGCTAGTTCATTGTTCGGCAAAAGGCGTTGTGTGCAACGAAAAGGTCGCCAAACCCAGAACTATAAAACAGTGAATTCGCGATAGTATTCCGTAGGGACCGTCCCGATCTGTCACCGTTCACTGGAGATGTTAAGAGCGACTACAGACTACGAGGCCCCGTGAGGTTCTTATTTAGATAAACACTATTCACCAACTCTACAAACGAAAACAAGAGTAATTTATATTATTAACATATTTTTACATATAGAGGCATATTTCATCAATCTATAATTGAATTTTTTTTTAATAAGTAACTATATTAAAAGTGTTTAGGAACAGTTTTAAAAATTAACTTAATATTGGTAGCACTCACTTTGTAGTTTTCCATAATTATGAAATTAAACAACTTTTGTTTTTAACTTCTTTTTTTTTTTTTAACACGCCAACCGGTTTCGGAGACATTACTCCTTCATCAGGGCTTTGTATAATAACTATACATAATTATCATTATACATAATTATTATTAATATTATACAAAGCCCTGATGAAGGAGTAGTGTCTCCGAAAACCGGTTGGCGTGTTAAAAAAAAAAAAAGTAGTTTAAAACAAAAGTTGTGTAATTTCATAGTTTTAAAAATATTCAGGTACATGCAAAACCTTTATAAATAAAATAAAATATGTTGAATTCTGGTTTGGTTGTTAGCATAAATTTTCTTGATGTTTAAGTAACTTTACCTGAACAAAATATTGACTGTATAGTTATAAATCCACTAAAAAAACACAAATACACTGCCATTTCCCACTTCCCCCGCCTGTTTTGTTTTGTCACTCGCTGTTTACAAAACAAAGGGTTCGGATCTACACAAACATGGAAGGCGAAAGGAAAGCCATAAAATAGCCAAGAAAAGTAGCGACATTACGAGGTCAACCGAATGCGTGAATCGTTGAGTAATCCAATTAGTTGTAGCCATTTGTTTATTTTAATTGGTTTAGGTTGAGAAAAGATTCGCGCTACCGCATACCGTGCGTGGGTTGAAGGCAGAAAAAACACATCTCACACTTGAAGTGAAAGAAGCACAAACAACTTCTATACACCGTGTCCCACGATGAGACCGCGAAACTCCGGAGGTCGATTGTTCATGGTATTCTGAGAAAAAAATCCTTATAAAGTTTTTTGATCCGAGCATTTTTTATAATAAATTTAAAAAAAGTATTAATAAAAAGCGACTATGTAATACTGGCTTCTGTTTGAAATGCTAGCGCTGGCGGGGTGGCGGTGGGCGGGGAGGAGTGGGGGTCCGCTCTGGTCACCGAACGAACATTCAAATTCGAATTTCATATCTGAAATTGGTGCAGGTCACGTGGTGTTAGCCAGTTCAAAAATGGACGGTATTACACGCGTGAATTTTTATTCATATTTTAATCATTTTTTTTAAGAAATTAGAATTGAGTTTTTTGAAAAACTTTATTAACATTTTTTTCTCAGAATATCATGAATAATCACCCTCTGGAGTTTCGCGGTCTCATCGTGGGTAACGGGTGTATACTGGAGCTAATTATGATTTATAGAATACGGTAGTACTTACCGTACATCAATTATAGAAAAGACTCCTTGAAATTTAAGTATTTGAGAGGTTCTGCGTTTTGGATTTTAGTGAATAAAATTGGCTATTTTATTCACTTCAATACGGAATCAAAAATGATTGCAACAGTATTCGCACTTGAGATTTGACTCAACTAATAAAAGAAAATGAAAATTACCATTACTTTAATCACTAACCATTCTTAACTTTGTAGTAAAATATAAAACAATTATTAACAATTTCGCCATAATAATTCATACTCATCAAACGTAACAAATAATTCATTATCATTAAAATATTTTATTTGATGTACTTTTAATTATATGCAGTGTTTTTAGTGTAAATAAACTACTGCTTTTTATAACTGTTGGCATTGCTCACGTTGAAGATTACATCGGGAACAATTTAATTCGAATAAAATTCGTGCGTATTTATAACCAAAACACCATCGGAAGAATCACACGTGTTTTGAATGAAAATGATACTATTTTAACCAGTTTATAGGCAGCCATAATCAACGGGGAAATGTTCGACTTAAATCGTAAGCGTTATTATTAATACATCAATCTATTTCTGTATTCACAATGCGACACAAATTAAAAAGTAATGACAATAAGCCAAACGTCGTTTTAATAGGTTCAGATTGGTAATATCGAGGTTTTATAAATACCTACATAAGTAAGCCGCAGTGATAGTAGGAACGTACCTTATAAAGGAAAGCGATATACTAGTTCTCCGATTCACGAATACATGCACAAATATCCGCATAATATAGGCAAGTCCAGCGGTGGATGTAGAAGGTTTGTTGTTTAACATAATTTCTCCATTTTACCCGGTTTGAGTCTAATGGAGAGCGAACGCGTGACAACAGATCGATAAATTATATCGTAAGTAATATTGGTCTCTTTAAGTGCTTCTAACGGGCGTGGGCCAACAAATGCCAGGCGAATAAACCTGAAGCGTTTCGCCGTTTATCGTGTGATAAGTTTGGAAAGAAGCGCCATTTCGAATCTCACACATTCGGGGGCAATTTAAGTTTTCCAAAACCATAAAATTAAAGGCGAAACTTTTACCCACTTGTATGTAAATAGGGTATATTTGAATCGGGAGGGTAGAGATTGTGCATTATGCAAAATTACAGTTGTGATGACTTCACATGTTTTCCATATGAAATTGTGCCCCAGAGATGTAAAAATATTTTTTTTAATCAAAAAAGGATGGGGGTGTCTACAAACGCCTCTGCAAGTGGACAAAAATCTCATTGTGATCCATATGCTCCACATAGGGAGCGGATATCGTATGATGATGATCCATTTTGGCCATGTTTGAAAACGTCATGAATGAAGAGATTACGAAAAAAGAACATCAGCGTTGGTTAGTTTTCAAGTAAAACTTTTCAGGCGGGACCTGAAAACATAAATATTTTCAGAATCGATAAAAAAATTCATTGGAATCTATTTATTCGTTATCTTATTCCATTGAAAGATTCCTTTATTTATTCTGTTTTGCGTACATGACCGATCTTGGTTTCTTATTTTTTGTATTGCTTACAATAATTATTATGTATGAGATGTTTTGGTAGATTTTGAAGTAAAGATACGTTATATAAGATTTGGTAAACAGTTCCGAGTCAGTATTGCGAATTTAGAAATCAGAATGTGGTAAACTTCTTAGTTAACAAAAAATTTAAGGAAAAAATATACTATCTAAACATATGTATGTATATACAGTTTTTTACACGTTGAAAATAGTCCGAAAAATAAAATGCAGTAGTATTAAAATAACGAAGATTTTCATAGAAATGTGATGGAAACTTAGATGGTTAAAACTTCAATAGCGGAATCGCTTAATCCAGTCAGAGGCTTCCGAGTCCGATACTCTTGGAGTTCAATTGTGATTCATATTCACCTCCAGTGCCTTCCGTGACGGGGGAGTGGATAGGAATAGGCGGTGGAAGGGCCGTGACAGCCGACAGCCGAATGATAGGGGGCTGTGGAGCTGGGCCAGCCGGCCGCCGTCCACTGGAGAACCTATCGACAGCCGAGTGTGATTCATATTCACCTCCAGTGCCTTCCGTGACGGGGGAGTGGATAGGAATAGGCGGTGGAACCTGACAGCGGACAGCCGAGCTGTGGACCGCCGTCCACTGGAGAACCTATCGACAGCCGAGCTGACAACTAAACAACGGGACCTACTATTCTCACATCAGTAACAATTTTTAAAAATCACTTTTAGGCAAAGGTTTCACATAACTAAAGAAAATGTATCGATTTCTTAACAGAGAACGGAGATAAAGAGGCCCCCCATTGTTTGACAATGAATAATTTGGCGTAGAACAAGGTACATTGGGATGAATTTTCGCGTCGACTTGATTAATCTATTTGATTTATTTTATGTAGAAAACTGTTGTGATGTTAAGCCAATACTTAAAAAACTTTACAGGATTGCAGTTTGGCATATTTTGGTGTGGATTACTACGCTGTTTAATATAACGGTATTTGCAGTTAGTATTCCAGTGTCTTTTCCACATTGCCAGCTGGGCGAAGAACAAGGCCCTGCCAGCTCAACTGAAGAGATGCTCGTCATAGTTAAATTTTACCTTGTTCGCGTTTTAAATATTTCAGATGTATCGAAGTTTTAAATATAATAATTCTTCTTAATCATCCAGTTTGAGATAAACATTTCAGAACTCTTCTCGAGCTACAGAATTCACCAAATATTATTTCAAATTACTTTACTATCTCAAATTTGAGTTACTGATTCTAATTACCGCCATCCTTTTTCAAACAGTATTTTAATAAATTATTAAAAACCCCATCTTATTTCTTGATAACTTACTTCTATGTGTATGTATGGAGGCAGTATAAGGTTCCCATCCATGGCTTGTAGTTGCTAGTTGCGGGTTGCGAGTTGCGGGGTGCGGGTTTGCGGTTTCCGCTGGTGTCCCTTAACGCTATTGCCCAGATAGGAAACCAATGTAATGGAATACGAATCGATTTGCGAATAACTACCATTACCTATAAATTTTTCACATCTAATAGAAATTTCACAAACACATTGTCCTCATCGTCATTTTTAGTATCGTATGAAAAGTGGATATTAAAATTTTTTTTTTTTTAAATTTAAAACTGTAAAATAAATTTTATACGTAATTTTATAAACATGCGCGTAATTTAATAAAACCATAATAGTTTTTGATTAATTTAAGTTATTGGTTTGGGGTATTTTATTTAACCACCTCAACAAGCCAGGAGGCCTAATTACAGAGGGGAACAACGTCACAAAAACTCAGGCTTGAGAAAAATCTATTTTATTTTTGTGTTTTCACCGGGAATCGAACTCAGAACATTCGTATCGTGATACCAGCGTCTTCGCTATTACGCTACGGAGGCCGCCATAAAAAAACATAATAAACAAATTTATTCGTTATGTACATAAATACGCAGACAATATATTTTATCTATTAACAAGGTTTTAAATCAATTTTAAATGATTTTTATTTTTTATTTATTTATTTAGTACATTGCAGTTTTTAAGACCGTCATATTGTTATTTTCAATGCATTCCTCACTGGGGGACCCCGTGCTGAGGAATGCATTTTACAAGCTAATGTTTTTTTTTTTTTTTTTTAATGGTTGGCATTATTTACAAAAAATATAACAAGTTAAACAATATTAATTTACACACACTTGATCCAATGTCACTCACTATACTATCACCAAAAATGGTAGGTAGATGAGGGTTCAAATATATTGTGACAATTATTGTTGCAATATCTTGAGTCTTGAGCACACTTTAATATGATACTTTAATTCGATATTAAGCTAATTTTTATGTGGTGACCATGGTTTCAGGATCCTTAAAACAATAGTAAATTCATCGAAGTTTTTTCTGTATGCTTTCTTATGTTTTGATTTAAAATCTTGAATGATTTTTCTTTATTTAGAAATTTATTTTAGGATTGCAGAAATCTTCCCCTATAAATATTTTCCAAGCAATTAGGCTCCGTCCGCTATTATTTCCTCAACTTTTGTATTGTGGTTTTCTTTTATATAAATGACGACGCCATCATTCTGTTTGGGATTATTTCTTGTGTGATAAGGTAATTAGTTTTCAATGTGTTTAGGAGAGTAATCTTTTGAAATCCAGCACTCTGTGAGAATTATAACATCAAATGTTCATATATTTAGTTTTTTAAAAACAATAGTAAATTCATCGAAGTTTTTCTGGATGCTCCTTATGTTTTGGGTTTAAGATTTTGTAATGACTTTTTCTTGGTTTAAAAATTTTTCTACAGGATTCTATATCACTAGTTGTGTAAAAATTTGCTTGTTTTAATATGGTCCAATTTTTTCTAAGATTTCTAAAGCCATATTGTTTTTTTTTTTTTTTTAATATTTAGGTTATATCGGAATTAGATATGAAGAAGATCTTCCTCGTGAGAGTCAATTCCGAGTCTTGCAATTCGGGTATAATCTGCTGACAGTCAGTCTGGTGTCAGGAACCCCATGTCTCGTAAACTAGGCAAAGTTAAGGCAACTGAAATACCCGACCTAGCTAACAGAATCGCCATCGCTTGACAACAGTCATCGTTAGGTTCCTTAATATTACCAAATCGGTTGCATAATTAGTAACACAAATGCATCGAGACAAATAAACAAGGACTTAACTTGGCTGCCGTTGTAAGGTTAATTAATGACATTCACGCCATTTTCCTTTGAGATTTTTTAACTTGAACATTAAACTGGAATGAAACTCTGACAATCAAAGTAATGCAAAAAGTTTGTTTCGAAAGTAATTAATTTTTGAATACGGCCATTTACAGATCAAAGGGAAAATTTCGTCACGACCAAACATTTTAATTGTGTGTTTTAAAAACATTCTACATAGCTTTAATAAAAAAAAAAACATTTACTCGTTTAATTTAATATTTTCAAAAAGCAGAAATAATAAACGATCAACAAAAAAATGTTTATATTACGTTAAAAAAAAAGTGAGCGAGAAAGAAAAAAAACGTCTTTATTTTTTATTTAAGAAAAATATTTCAATGGTTATCTTAATGTTGGTTCTTGAGAGCAAATTCCACGGAGTACGTAAAACGTATACCTTA
This sequence comes from Micrasema minimum, assembly GCA_022494985.1. NCBI lineage: Eukaryota > Metazoa > Arthropoda > Insecta > Trichoptera > Brachycentridae > Micrasema > Micrasema minimum. Next base: position 10,306 of record JAGVSP010002506.1, on the reverse strand, counting down.
TGACGGTTCCTTTAACTATATTATTGTAAAATTCTGTACATCTACGTTCGAATAAAATATAAAATCTGATGCTTATTGCCTATGTAAAGTTTACTGATTTAAAATAAGTTTACGTATTCAATTTGTTGTTTATCTTAGCTGCACGTGGCAAAAAATACAAAAGTAGGTACATCGTGCCACTTCCTTTAAAAAATACTCTTTGTACAATGTTGCCGATTAAAAAAGTGCATTTTATGTTCAACTCGAGAGAATAATGAATCCTAACAAAGTGACTTGCATTAAAATTAACCAGTCGAAAATATCCTTTCAGTTAGAATCACTGCAGACTGTCCTTGACACTGAGTGAGCTTTGAATAAATCGCATTGTGCAATCCGCGATTCGTCGACTCGCATACATGTCCGCCTGGAGTCGCTGTACACTGACAAAAGAGATACCACTAAATAATAAGGAATTCCCAATAATTCATTCAAAATTATGTTAAGAAAACGATTGCGGTAATTACGAATCAACAAAGTTTTAGATAAACAATAATTCTTATTCAATCAGTCGGCTGATGAATTATTCGGGCCGATAAAGTTTATTAAAATGAATTGTTGTCGCGTTTATTATTATGCTTTGTTTATTATGTTTGTGGATTCCATATGCTCCACATAGGGAGCGGATATGGTATAATGAATGAAATTATTATTATGCCGAAGAATGATTCAAATATTCTAATAAGAATTCTTTACATTTTTAGAGCCGAGACAGTGATAGGGGCAATGAAAGCATTTGGTCGCGTATTTAACCTTCTTTTCTTCCGCTTTTTCCAGTTAAAACTGTATCTATTAAATTTCGCGGATTAGCTTTAAAAAATCGGATTCGCGGATTAGTTGTGCTGGATTGAAAAAAGACTCAATAGTCTTTAAAACAGTCTAGGGAAAGGGTGGGGCTTTCACTGTAATAAGAATTCTTTATGTAAAATTAACAACAGCCATGAATTCGAAATTACCAGTATAAAAGTATTTTGAAAGAAAAATCATTAGAAATTCCTTATTATTTATTAATATCTTATTTCTCAGTGTCCGTACTCGGTTCCCAATAGTCAGAATATTAAATACGGCGATTATGATTTTTAACAGGAAATACGCAAAAGGACTTGACTTGTCTGCAAAAAGATAATAAATCAATATGAAATACACGGATGCTGATACTAAAAAGGGAGTAGCGTCCATTATATAAATATAAAAGTACACGCGGGACAGCATCACGTCAGCGTTACATGGACTAGCCGACTAGCGTGATGGATAACTAACAAACACTAGTTTATTTCTTAACTTGTACCCAATAAAACAAGTATTTTCAAATCCTATAAAGATGGAAAGAGTTATACAGATTTTCATTTGATTAGGACTTATAGATACCAATCAATATCCTAATACGAATAGCATTCCTAATCCACGCAACAATAAAAAGAGAGGCGAACTTCACATTCATAATTTTACAGGAGACAATAAACCAATAAATATACCATGATTGTTTTTCTTTTTTTGTGGGGCAAATTCACGCCGCGAGGTCCCGTATTAGTTCCGCCACTTGGAAGAAGATGAGATGAAGTAGAACTACCACCTGGAGTGACGATATATCATTTCACACACATAAAAAAATTAAGCAAATGGGGTTCTATCCGATTTTTTATTTTTTACTTCAAAAAATTGATTGAAAAATTACAATATCAAGGGAATTTTTTTTAATTTTTACGATGTCATATGAGTTGTTTAGCGCTTTTTCAAATCGCTCGCAAAATCCTCCATTTGGCGCGCATGCGGTGTGACGTCACAGCAATATAGGCGCCTACTACGGAATGAATTTCACGCCTTTCACGGTGGACGGGTATGACGTCATTAGCCAATAACGGGCGTTAAAAATCATTCGTATTTTCGTGTTTTTAAAACATAAATTTATTAATAAAAAAACTAAATTTTGAGTATTGTGTTTTATATCGTTGGAATTGTAAAAATATACTTTAGATATTTATAACGTTTTTAAGAATATTAATGTTATCTGGAAGAACCCCATTCAGAAAGATACTACCATAATAAAAGGTTTTATGTCTCTTGTAGAATTAGAATCAGTGGAGTTTACCTCTTTCTGCAATTAGCCATTCATATATATCTCGTTTGTACGCATGTAAATTGCGCAGTGTAATCAAAGATGAGAGAAAGATTTTTATGTCTGTAGGATTAGAAAAGGTGGAGTTAACCCCTTTCTGCATTTAACCATTCATACGTGTCTCGTGGTGACGTAGGTACGCATGTAAATTGCGCGGTGTAACCAAAGATGGTTCAGCAATTTAGTCGGAAAATAAATATTGGCTTTGTCCGAAGTTGGTTTAGCTTTTCGGAGTCGGAGTCGTACGAGGTGGCGATGGTGGCGGCGCGGCGACTGTCAGGCGGCTGAGAGGAGAAATCTACGGAAAACTATTACAATATGTCCATGTACAGTCACCGCGCACGGGTCGCGGTCCACCGATAAAAAGTTGGTTGCTTACATATTGTTGATCGACAGAGGGCTTTAGTAGTCATTGTTATAATAGGCATTAGGGCGATGGGTAAATATACGGTTGATCACCAGGCAAGGCCCAACTTATCTGCACCTGCATTACCAATATATCTACACCTATACACGACACCGCAGAAACTGCCGCTGATCAAATATTTTTACACAAAATTTTCGTAGGTTTAGTCGACCGTTCGGAGCTCCTAGCTCTAATATCGATAAATGTTCCAGCCAGGCTGCCAAGACACTATACTTGGTTTCGTGTTCCCATCAGTAAAAGAACTTTATTAAAAAATCTTATATCCAACGTTCTTGTTTGGCACATAACAATGAATGAATTTTTCATTATCATCATCATCATACCATATCCGCTCCCTATGTGAGAGCATACGGATTCCACAAACACAAACATTACACTACCTAAACTAATAATACATTAAAGACACATCTAGCGACTTAATTTGTCTAACTTCCACTTCCTTTACCCATCCATTTCCCTTTCCTTTGTAAAAAAATGTATGTACATTTTTATCATATATTTAATTTTCTGTTTTTGTTATTGTTAAAGATTGCCTACAACCAACAATTGGAGCATTTTTTCAATCAATATGATGTAAGTATACTTATATGTTCTGTTATTGTATTCTGTTGGTTATCCAAATAAAATAAAAATTAAATGTATGTATCGCAGTTGTGACGCGTATATGACAGTAATTGGAAAAATCTCTTTGATAATATATCGATTACCGTCATATATGTACATGCGTCACAACTGCGATGTTGATATGTTGGTAAACTGGGCTCAGCACTGGAATCACCGATGCATCTACGTGTGAATATGTCGATACACGAATGTATCAATGAATTTTAAATATTTGTATCGACCTCGTATCGACTTTTTTACTGTGATATACATCGGTGATTCTAGTCGGTGCTAAAACGAATGATTAAATTATATATCTATTGTGATTGTGACTCTTTCTTTGTTTTCTCTCGAAGTGTTGAGTTCACACTTTGTCTCTAGGCGGGTCTAGAAAGGTGTCTCGTAGTTCTAGATCTACTATAATATCTCTACTCCCACGTACCTGCTATGGCTGTACTGAGCAGTGTACGACAGGTGCTATTCCTATCCTTGATTGAAAATCAACCGGCTCTAACAAGTAATTGAAGAGGATTCCGCTCGAGGAAAACGGAAACAATAAAATAAATGTGTTTTTTTTACCTTTGCTAAACCCGCGCGACTGGTCCAGAAATAGATTCTACTAGAAAATCTCAATACAAAAAATGTCTCTAAGACAAGAATAGAACAGACAAAGATATTGTATTTGCGTGAATCTTCCATATTTCTGTCTTAAGAGACGTCTACATTTCTGTTTATATTTTTTAATTTGTCTTTTTTTAAACCACCTGAACAAGCCAGGAGACCTAAGCAGAGGTAAATAACGTTTAAAACACCCACGCTTGAAAATAATAACTTTGATCACACTAATATTTGTGTAATCACCGGAAAGCGAACCAGGAACCTCCGTATTCTCCGAGTGCAGCCTTAGACAACATAACGATACAGAAGCCGCCATATTTTCTAATAAAATGTAGGTATAATGTAACCCTTAACGAAGATTTAGACATACCAATGTGAAGCTGGCACCGTTTAGGACCCAGATGAAGCTGGCTGAAGTTTTTACTTGTATTTTATTTTCTTCTTTATTCATCATCATCATCATACCATATCCGCTCCCTATGTGGAGCATATGGACTCCACAAACTGAGAAGTTTGCTATTTTGGGCCCTGGTTAGGTGCGATGATTCGCATCCATTGTATTATTCTTGTATTTATTTTTAGTTTTACTAAATACCTTGTTTATTTTTTCTTTCGCTGTATCAATGATGATGCGAATAAAATTATTATTATTATGTAAAAACTTAAAATGCAGTTACTAAGCCCCAAAGATGTTATTTTTGCGGAAAACAACGTATCTACCTACCTAGTTTAAAACATTGTGATTTTGAAGGATTCGACATTAATTAAGGGGGGCGAAGAAAAGGTAAAGTTAAATAACGAAGAACCTGCCCATAAATTGTCAACAAGCGTAAATTCATTAAATTCCAACTTACAAAGGATGAAGTTAGGAATTTCCTGGAATCGGATACAAGTGGTGAAGCGGCGATGAAAATTTTGAATTTATAAAAGGTATACAAATATAAACACGCCATTGTGATGCATAAAAAAACTCGCGGTGCAATAACGTGCCCATGGCTAAATAAAGCCCACTTTATATGGCGCAGTTTACTACACAGTTTTCTGTGCAGTCTGAAAACGGTCCCGTATAAAGCTAAAACTGCATGAAAAACTGTGTGCTAGTGTCAGAATTAAGCTGACACGACAGTCAATGTTTTTTATGTAAACGTTTAAGTAGACATTGGTTTATTGTATGCTTTTAAATACGTAAAAAACCAATAACATATTTACATTATTAGCTAAATATATAATTTCCTGAGAGCAAACATACGATAATAACTTACAATCGCGTTTCAAAAATACACATATTTAGCGTGTCTTTTGACAGAAGTTTGACAGACTGCACAGTTTTCTGAACAAGAAACTGTGTAGTTTTCTGAACAAGAAACTGTCCCATATAAAGCGGGCATAAGGGTTATTAGTCAAGTAAATATAAGGTATGCATAATTAACTTTTTTTTTTAATCTATGATATACCTCACTGGGCAATACCCGCGCTGAGGTATATTTAAAATCGGCGTAGATTATTTCAGAAAAACGGGAATATTATTTTTATATTGGAATACTGACGTTTATCATTATCATTTTTTCCGATTTAGTTTGACACATCGTTGCACAACCCATTCAGTTGATGAGTCGCGCGAAGACTTCATCGGCGGCTCGTGGCTCGCTGGTGACCGCCGGGTCCGTTCAGCAGGAAGCGATAAATTGGCTGGGCCGCGGCCGGCGCGATCAAAGGGCGCGCGAAGTAATGGCGATTGATGGGTCTGCCACGATTGACGGCGCGCGGCGCGCCCGTGGATCAACATCACGTACAGTGGGCGCTGAGTACCGGGTACTGGGGGCTGGATCGCTGGATACTGGCAGATTTTTTATTTAAAAAAAAATAAACATTTGTTTTTTAAACAACATTTTGAATGAATACAAATACTTGTAGACAAATTACTGGATTATACCCATGCTGGGCTGATATCAGATATTATTGATATCTCAACAGAGACAGAGAAGCTCTCTCTCTCGAATGTGGGTTATCTAGGCGTTTACAGGGCTTATGACCTGTCATTGGCTGGGTTAAGTTCGAACCTTACTTACACCAATAATGTAGATCGCCCAAAAAAAATACTTTAACTTATTCTCAATAGATGTCAGTAATTCGAAAATCTGTCGAAATAACAACTCGCAAGCGGATAGTTCTTTACACCTAAGATATATACAAGTTTCAAAAATTTGTCATACATGGTTGTCAGATGTCAGATGACAGGCGGAATGGGGAATGTTGTAATTACGTCAAGTGGCCACTTAACCCAGCCAATGACAGGTCATAAGCCCTGTAAACGCCTAGATAACCCACATTCGTTTCCAGAGCTTCTCTGTCTCTGTTGAGATATCAATAATATTTGTTTTTTACCTTGCTTATGATGTACAAGTTGTATATCTCATCAAGTGGATTTTCTACCTACATATATTTATTAATTTTATATATAGTGTTGGGATCAGGCGGGATACATCTGGAGTGGACCGAGGGGAACTTCTCCGCATCCGCCTGAGACGATGAGAAAACCACGGAAAACTCATCATGGAGAAGGCGGACTATTGATGGACATCAAGTCTTCCGATCAACTTAAAAAGAGTGTTCAGCATTTTGTGTCCTATTTTTGTTTATTTTATTTATTTCCTTCACTTTATTTATTATACACCGTTTCCCACGATGAGACCGCGAAACTCCAGAGGGTGATTATTCATGATATTCTGAGAAAAAAATCTTAATAAAGTTTTTCAAAAAACTCAATTCTAATTTCTTAAAAAAAATGATTAAAATATGAATAAAAATTCACGCGTGTAATACCGTCCATTTTTGAACTGGCTAACACCACGTGACCTGCACCAATTTCAGATATGACATTCGAATTTTGAATGTTCGTTCGGTGACCAGAGCGGACCCCCACTCCTCCCCGCCCACCCACCGCCACCCCGCCACCGCTAGCATTTCAAACAGAAGCCAGTATTACATAGTCGCTTTTTATTAATACTTTTTTAAAATTAATTATTAAAAATGCCCGGATCAAAAAACTTTATGAGGATTTTTTTCTCAGAATACCATGAACAATCACCCTCCGGAGTTTCGCGGTCTCATCGTGGGACACGGTGTATATGATACCACCTCTTGTGATAATTTATTAAGACTTATCACAGATTGCATGTCCTGGGTACTAGGGGCTGAGTATTAGGTGCTTTTTCGAGAGCTAGTTATTTTCGACCTTGCTTATGACGTAAAAGGTTTATATTCCATCAACGTGCACCATCTCTGTCCACTTTCAAGAAGCGCCTTAAGCATTATTTTCCTTAATTTCCCTCCATATATCCCCTTTCTTCTAGATCCTCTCCCCTCTTACTTCCAAAACTCCTCTTCATATCTCACTTCCCATAGTTGAATATTTTCTACTATGTTTTTTTTGTTCTATACATCATTGTTGTCATCATGTAGCTGTGAATAAGGTTCGTAGACTTGACCCACTTCTACCACTCTGTTTCTGGTTGGTTAGAAGATATTGCTTTTTAGTAATAAACCCGCCGTTGCACAGAAAGTTGTAAAATAAAATAAATAAATAAAACACCGTCATTTCATATCTGCTCCCTACGCGGAGCATATTTGTTCCACAATCTGCTTCCAAAGTAAGGTCCACGTCCCGTAGCTCTGACGCTAACGAATATTCAACATTAGACGTCCGGGACGCCATGAGCACGGTGCCTAGTAAAATAGGCAAGCATGGTTAAAGGCTCTCGGGAGACATAGGTACGTATATTCCGTCAGGTGGATTTATCTTCATTGACTAGATAATATATACATAAATTGGATCTAGCGCTATTGGGATGCTCAGCTGTGGATGGCAAGGGAAAGCCTAAGGAAATCATAAAAAACTCTTATAAGAAGTCGGACTGGTGCTGAGTGCTGAGTTCTAGGTTCATTTGAATTGTAAGTAAATAAAGTTGATGCAGGACACTAAGGGGAATGTAGGGCAGGGGCATCGTGATTTTCTTTTGACTTGAGCGATGCCCCTGGCCCTTATTAACTTCACTTAACTTGGTTTGTTTATAATTTAAATAATAAAATCGTTCAAAAATGTCGTGGCTGACAGTGTGGTTGCGATTTTCACATAAAAATACTTCATGTATTATACCTTGGACTGGCACTGCAGCGTAAGACAGACCATCTTGCCTTCATACAGATATAACAAATTATCAAGATTGACTTATATCTTACAAGCAGAACAGATAGATGTAAATTCAAATTATGTTTTCATATAAGTAAATTACTTATATACTATATATAAATATTATACTTATATTGAAAAGGGGGGGTGGCATTGTAAGTATAATTACGTGATAGTAAAAATATTCGCTACATTAATGCGGATCAATATTATTATGACAACTGACTGACAAATTATTAATGCGATATTTTTTTGCTTAGTCAGGTAAAAGCATCGTGTTTACGTCTCGGGTAACGTACGACGTACGACGCTGACGTAACGAGGGTTGAATACCTAATACCATGTAATTTGATTACCAAAAGAGAGTAGCTATTCTAATCGACGTTTTTCATATTGATATTTTTTTTACCCTTTTTGACGACTGTGCTAAAATCTTAGAAAAATAATTCACGCTGAAATTGATTGATATAATTAAATCTAGCATGCGCTTTTTTAAGTATCATTACTATTGATTAAATTCCGAAGAATGAAAAATTAAAACTTTTGGACAGGAGGACCCTAATTATTAAATTGTTGCAATATGTTAAATCATCATTAAGAAAAATGATAAGAAAAAATTTGGATAAAATAGAACGTCCAAAAAAGTTTAAGTCTGAAGTAACATTATTTATTATCCATAACATGTTATACCTGCACGAATAAGATTTTAAAAAACATCGCCCTTTTCTAACAGTCGAAACAGTAGTACCTAATTGGTAATATTGGTATAGAACAAGAGATAAAAATAGGGATTGGAGTTTAATGCTTCCAAAGCTCCGATTGAAAAGTTAAATCGAGGAAATTTTATAAAACAACTCGCTAAATTAAAGGAATTACGTATTTAACAGTGTTGCCTCAAGCGATAAAAGATTCGTTAGAAAAGAAACCATTATTATCAAAAATCCCAGGTTAATAAGTAGGTAGGGTAAAAGTAGATAGTGATTGCCCACTTATGTACAAGTTAATGTGAAAAGAAAGACGATTTAGAATCTGTTGAGAAATGTATCCGAATTACGAATATTCCGAGTTTTTAAAAATTTTATTTAACTGTGCCGCCTTATTACTTTCACCTTAGTAAAAAAGCTTTTCCATACTTTACCATTTGTTTAATAAATTGTTTTTTGTTTGACGGAAATAATAAAGTGGGCAATCACTATAAAAACTGGGCAATCACTGTGCTTAACGAAACATTTTTTATATTATTATAAAAATATATAACATAAATATATCAAAATAATATAGCATATCTAACATAAAATAAATATTATTATAGTGGAAATGATTAAATGCAAAGGATTAAAATGTAACACTTCCAAATTCGATGAGTATTGTCAAAACAACGTTCAGTCAAAATTTTTATTTAGTGGGCAATCACTGTCTGATTTCCTCTATTTAAATTGGATCAAAACACAAAGGACTTCAAAAAATCTTAAAAATAAAAAAAAGCGAAAAGAGTGCTTTAAACAACACAACAATTCACCCGGAAATATTCCTTGGGTGCTTTACATTGTTTACTGAAAGCCTACAGAAATCGCTACATTATCAACAAAGCTTGAGTATTTTTTATTTCTTGTGATTTTGATCTCGATTAACTTCCGTACACAGGATCAATATTATAATACACATACACGGAGTTATTGTAAGATCAAATATCCGCCGTACGAGAATAAATCAGGAAGCCGGGAAATCCAATAGCGGGGGTAAACAAAAACAAAAGTAATCATTGGGGTACAAACAAACTTCTAATTACAGGGGAAATATTGTTCACGGTCACATACTAAATCGTTTATTAAATTAATACTAAATAAATTTAACACAAGATTACATTAATATAAATATTTAGAAATAGGTTCATGAACAAATAAGGAATAGTTCCTATTGTGACAACAAGAAAAATATTTGTTTCAGTTGTAGCATTCTGAAAGCCACTGAAAACTTGAAACGAGCTTTTTTATCGTGAATGTGTGTTTTACAGAAACCTTAACTTTTTTTCAATCTACCTATGGGATTGTATTGCTTGTGTCCCTCGGGAATGTTGGCAAACAGCCCTCGGGCGTAATTATTACCGATACACGCGTTTTCCGCCCTGGGGAGATTCCCTCGGCGGGATCTGATTTCTCGAAGGCAGGGCGGGGGGAGGTCAAGAGGTGTCACGGGGCGAGAATGCTCGCTACACGTATGTAGGTATAAAATGACGGGAATAATTTATTATGTTGTTTATTTATTAAAAAATCTCAAATTAATATCTACCATAGAAAATGCATGCAATCGGGATGTG
>JAGVSP010002505.1:0-77741 GCA_022494985.1 Micrasema minimum | reverse complement strand
CTAGAGATGGCGTGCTGGGCTACCATGTATGAGGTTGCGGGTTCGATTCCCCGCGGGGTCAATGTGAAATATTTATTTGAATGTGGTATTTCACATAAAAATACTTCACATTGTTATCCTAGTAGTCTAGGAGTGGCAATGAAGCGTAAGGCTAATTATCAATGTTAGGTTATAGATAAGACTCAAGCTCCAATTTATTTTTAACAACAACATTTTGAACTCATACAAATACCTTTCCTATAAAACATTTTATTTATGCGTTGCATATTACAAATAACTGTGTATATAAATTAGTATATAAATTTTTCAGTATTTTTAGATACTTAAGAGATAGCCTATAAGTGGACTTTATTGTTAGAAATTAATGTTAGGTATATATATTTAAAATAAGTGTATGTCTGTTGGCTGTCCATAAACAAATAAAAATAAAATAAATAATTAAAAGTAAATACTTGTAGACAAATTACTGGATTATACCCATGCTGGGCTGATACCAGATATTATTGATATCTCAACAGAGACAGAGAAACTCTGGAAACGAATGTGGGTTATCTACAAATCTGTAAAAACTATATATAGAAGTTTCAAAAATTTGTCATAGGTATATGGTTGTCAGATGATAAGCGGAGTGGGGAATGTTGTAGTACATCAAGTGGCCACTTAACCCAGCCAATGACAGGTCATAAGCCCTGTAGACGCCTAATAACCCACATTCGTTTCCAGAGTTTCTCTGTCTCTGTTGAGATATCAATAATATCTAATTTATTTGTTTAAAAAAACACTAATCGAATTTTCGTGCGATAATATTTATGGCTCAAGTCCGAAATTGACGGTTTTGAGTAAATATACAGATGTAATATTCCCTAAAAAAAGTTTTAAACTTAGAATTAAATTACAAAAAAAACAATACCTACTTAATCGTCTCTGGTAAATATCCAAAGCGTGTGAATAAATCCTTGTTCTGGTGCTAAATTCCAAAAATAAATCCAAGGACTATACCAAATAAGACCGATAATCGCCTAGTGCGCTAATGCGCAGCTTGACCGCCAGCGTTCTTTTTACATGACGCGACCTATACATTTGCACGCTTCCTCTTAATGCTTAATTTCAAATAAAATTTTCATCGTGTGCTGCTTAAGAATTATTAAGTCGAAGCGATGTTGATGCAAGTGAACAAAATGACGTCGATATAAAGTTAGATACTATTATTACTGTTGACGCGACGACGTCGTTATATAGACGTCGGCGTCGGCTTTAGTTGATGTCACCCGTAGCGTCGGCGGTCGTTACTGCACGACGTCGGGTTATAGTTATAATATAAGAAGAAAAACAGATTAATGATAAGTTTACCAGGGTATAATATAGCTCAGTTTAAAAATGTAAAATGTTAGGATAAGAATACGTAATAAATGATAAAGTGTAATATAAATAATTAGTCTATGTAAATTTATACAGAACTATATAAATATTATAATAAAAATAATAAAAAAAGGACTCAGAAGAAGTAGTTGCAGACTGGTCTTTGATTATTTTGCCTTGCTGAAATACTCGTATAATCAAATTATACCGCCTTTGGTGCACCCAAGGTGTACCTACCAGTGCATCGGCATTAGGTGCGGTTAAGGGAAAGAGAGGAAGGAAGTAAAAGTAGGAATAATCGTAATAAACGGCGTGCGTGCATAAGAAGATATATTAAGAATGTAGAGGAAGCAAGGGAAGTGTGCCAGGGCAGAGTAATGTGGCGTTCTATCCTCTCTGCCTACCCCTTCTTCGGGGAAATTGCATGATGGTTAGTTTGTTAGTTAAGACGTAGGTACTAGGTAGGTACTTTACATTTTTTCATTTCAAACGAAATTAAATCTTGGTTTCGACCTGTGCGATCTCAGCCTTCTTCTATCTCGTGTCTACTAGTCCGCAATACTAATTCTATTTAGTTACATGATACCTGATACCTACCTACCTAAATAAAATTCGTAATAATTTTCACCAATATTCATTTCCATATCCGCATAGGCCTATCGGTCCATAAAAACTATTTCAAAACATTATTTAATATGATTTGAATGGGTTTGCAATGTCTACAACTGAGAGGTGTGCAAAACCACTGAAGCGGTCTTATATTACTCGCTTTTTTATCATTTAATGACTTTATTAATTGATCTATTCTGAAATAAAAACGTACGTGACGGAAATACTAAAAGGAAAAGGCGTTTTATTCAAAAATTTCAGTAGGTAATTGACGTAACAGTTTGGCGTTCCCGACACTTTAAATACAAAATTACATCAAAAGTGCTTGTGATGAAAACTTTTTACACCTGATTGATTTAGCTACGCGTTAAATCTTCTGGCTGCACTGAAATATATAATAGCCAATAATTTGCAAATTTCATTTTTCACAATATATATTTTTCAAGTCAACGGTTTTTATGGCAAGTTTTTATTATGAACCTGATAAAATTATGTTGATAGGTAGGTAATTACCTAAATATTTCTTTACACAATGTTTACACACACTATTTTTTATATGTACCTAATGTAAAAATCGTGCATGCCATGCCGGGCCTAAACCCTTTTTTGAAAAAAAACTAAGGTACTAGATTTGTTTATATGTTTTTTGTTGATTTGTTTAACCACCTCAACAGGCCAGGCCCGATAACAAAGGGGATCTATGTAGGTGTAGGTACATCAAAAACACCCAGGCTTGATTAAAACACTTGGATTTTCGTGTTCTCACTGAGAATTGATCTCGGAATCCCCGTTTTTTGAGTCTTAGCTATTACGCTATGGACGCTGCCTATAATATTAAAAGTAAATAATATTAAATTAATAAAAAGGTATATAAATCAACAATAGGTAGAGAAAAAAACAACAAAATCTTATCTAGTAGGTAGTTCTTAATTGTTGGATTATTTTTCTTTTAATTATTGTATTTGTTCCGGTTAAATAAATATGTGTGTATCTACATTCTACATACCTATGTACCTACCTACGTACGTACAAACTTACATTATTGTATGTTTGTATGAATATAAAAAGAAAAAAAGCCTTCAACAAATTTAGTTTTAAATTGTGATTTTATTATGGAAAGTTTTTACACCTATCTAAATCAAAACAAAAGGAATATTTATCGTTAAAAATGTTTCAGCATAATTATTCAGGTATTTCAATTATTTTTGCGGTAAAATAATTTTGAATCCAAATTTTAAAACTCCATTTTTATTTCTTTCAAAAACTGAGTACTGTCAAAGAATAGGTACTATGTTTATTGAAAATCAGGAAAGACTACCAAAACAATAATTTTTTCATACTTCAGAATTTTTTTTAAAATCTACCAAGCAAAAAAGGAAGAAAAAATATAGAATAGATTTTTATGAGGAATACCGATATTTTACCAAAACTACGCACTCGATAATCATTAAACCTTTCTTTTATGATAATATACCTACCTACAAATAAATAATATGACAGAAAGAAATAAATGATTTATCCAAAAATCCTGGGTAGAAACATAATATAATACTATAACTATTATTATTATTATAGTGATTCCTCCAAGATTATAACCAATACATATTTATAATTAGATTGCCGGCATTACGTACATTAGATATTATTTATATGGTAGGTAAAGCCGTCAATTTTATAAAAAAATCATATATTTTTTATTGTCAGGTTTGTCGTCACAATAAACGTCACTTTTAAATCTCCAAATGTCGCTGGGATGCCGCTTGTTTTTCATATTTTGTATTTACAGTGCATATTTTTCTGTTGATTTAAGAGTTTTTTCTTTTATATATCGTTATTATAATAAAACTTATTTGTTGAATCTAAATCTAAAGTTCTTAATAATCGCGATTCAAGAAGTTTACTGTTAAGAAACTTTTAATGAGAACTATTTTTCTCATAACATTTATCATAAACATGAGACATTTTAAAGAAATACACAATGTCGTCGAATGTAATGCGTCAGATTGAAAAAGATAAACATGTGCCTACTCCCGTAGAGATTATGGTATGGTGCGGATGTTTAGATCTTCTAGCACTGAGTAATTCCAAAGGTTAGTTTTACTTTAGTATATGAAAGTAGGATGAATCCATTACTGGTTATCATGTTTGGATTTATTCAGTAGTTTAAATAGATTTCCACCAAGATTATTTACGAATGTGTTTTTTAAGATCTTTAATTAATGTAGATATAAAGTCATTGAAGATGAAATTAAATGCAAACCCCCAATAAAGGCCCAAATAACACGGTAGTTATAGTAATTTGTGCATACATACAACATAACATAACAAAAATAAGGTTTAAAAGATATTTTTTGAATGCTTTCTTTCGTTCTTCTTTTTTCTTTCTTCATTTTAGTATTTTTTTCGTCTGGCAGTTCTCATTTAAAATGCGTGGGATTTATACTATGCCCTGGTCTTGTCCTCGTATACATTTAATGCTCTCTTCTCTATTTCTTTTCCTTTTGTTTTTCGCCGTGTTCCATATGTATGACGGATTGGTTTTTTTGTATGTATCCTTGAGGAGTTCTTCTGTTATTGGATTTCACCCATTACGGGCTAATAATTACAATTTGACATCTCAACAGAGACGAGAAATATGGAAGGGAATATGGATATCTAGGCGTTTACTCAGGGCTTATGAACCTGATCATTGGGCTGGGTTAAGTGGTCACTTGATGTATTACAACATTCCCCATTTCACCTAGTATTTGATATCCATATATGCCAATATACAATAAAATGGCGCGACGCTTAAAGTTATAAGCTCATAACAAATTGAAGATTCATCTTCAGGCTTTTCCTAGTAGGTGATATAATTCGGTAAGAATCTCACTTTGCAATCATAAAGGTTTCTGCTAAAATGCTATAGGCACTTTTCTCAATGATGATGACAGAGAGTGTTCACATGTGAAGCGTCGCGCCATTTTAATGTATATTGGCAGATATGGATATCAAATACTAGGTGAAATGGGGAATGTTGAAATACATCAAGTGGCCACTCAACCCAGCCAATGACAGGTAATATAGCCCTGTAAACGCCTAGATATCCATATTCCCTTCCAAATTTCTCGTCTCTGTTGAGATGTCAAATTGTGATATTTTATTTAATCACTTCCTTTTTTACTGTAATTTCGGCTTTATTTCAGGTGAAGTTCAGTTACACAGACTAAATTGGCACAAAGTATGGAGCTTAGCTCCGCCAATGGAAACGATTCTCGTCAAGGGAATTGCTTGGCGACCAGATGGAAAGGTAAAAAAAAACTGGGTGCATAAACAAACATCGAGATCGAATTCACTTTGTATGGAAAATCATTGCAGCAAAGAATTAACTTATACTAAGGGGCAATGATTTTCCCGTTCAAAAGTTGATGAATTCGATCTCAATGTTTGTTTATGCTAAGCACCCTGTATCTTTATAATAATCTACAAAAAAAATTATAATAGTCAAGTTGGATATATTTTTTTTAGTTCGATGATCCTTTAATACATACATAATATTTAATATAATACTAAGTATAAAATTACAGTTTTGGATGTTGTAACTCCACTGGCCCTAAGGCATGGCTGGCTGTGCCAAATTACTACATTTATTATTAAATTATTTTATTATCAAGCAATTTGTTTTTAAGATTTCGAGAGATTCATAAAATTTATTTACAAATAGACAGTGAGGGTAGAAGTTTGACAAAAAAAAGTTACCCAAAACTGCCTGCCTATAATAATAATAATTAGTGTCAAAACAATTTAAGAACGGTCTTATTATATCATTAGTTTGTCACCTGAGTATGAAGAAATATTAAGTTATTCTAAAAAAGCACCTCTAGACCTTTCATCAAGTTCACTATTGGTGTGATGATATATTTTGTCACTGCAATATTTACAATGGATAGAATCCTGTAGAAATAATAAATTGCGGTATATACACACTTAAAAACAATCCAAATGAAATTCCCCGGTTAACAGGTTGAACAGTATTTGTTTAATTACCTTTAAATTTTTCAGGTTTTGGCTATAGGATACAGCTGCGGAAGGATATGCTTAGTTGATGTAGAAGACAAGGAAGTACTTTATATATGAACAAAGTTGAAACAGCAAATACATTAAGGAGGAGTAACATGTCTATCATGGAGGCAAAAAATCTATCACACTAAGAAGACTCACCTTGCATATGGAAACTTTGTAAGTATAATCCGCTTTTGTCAATAGAATTAAACTGGAGATTTTGATGATCATTGAGGTTCTGTACTGTAGGTAGAAAATTCTCAAACCTCAGAGCCCATCTACAATATATATTACATTGAATTTTTCCTGTGATATGTGTCACTAACATTATTTTAAAATTCTCTTTTTAGAACAATGTAAATACATATTTACCTATTCCGCCTGCTCTGAACTCAAACTATAAAAAGAATGAGAAGAATTCAACAGAAACTAAAAGATGCAAAGAACAAAATGATCTAAATATCTTGTTGGTTGGCTATGCAAACGGGAAATTCATATGAGCGTGTTTGGTCAGTTTCCGTGCGGCATTTTTGGAATATGAAAGAACTATGCGCAGTCGGAAGATATCCAAATTATAGATGCTCAGTTTGTCCTCGGGACTTCACGACAATGCAAGTTTTTCTTGGAAATAAGAAAGATAATAAATTAAAATGCTGGTGTTACTGAATACTGAAGTATTGGCAGCATATTCAGAAGAGTTGTATGGTTTAGCCACTAAACATGTTCATATTAACGGGCTTATAAGTTATATTGATTCGACAGTTACTTCGATCATAGAAGCTTGGGAACAGATTCTACTCGAAATGGATTCTAAACTTGAAAATTATGCGTGTAATGTCGCTGAAGGTGGTGTTTTCTGCAGATTTCCTAGATTTGCTTAATTTAGGTCAGTATTATAGGAATATTTATTTATTTATTTTAGAATATAATACATTATGTCTATATAATGCCAAAACTGCCAATTTGTAAAAAATGTTGTTTTAAAATGTTTAAGGTTTTAATCATAAAACTAGTATCCGAAACCAGTTTAAAATATTCATTTAAGTAGGTAGCTAAAAATAATTAACAGACTGTTAGCTATGGAAATAATGGTATTTTGTAATAAATTGAAATAGGTTTTATTATTTCAAATTTCTCTATTTCTAAAACTCAACATCTGAAAATAGACCATTCTGCAGATACGCAGTTTGCATTGGACCAATGATATCATCCCCATTTCTATCATTATTTACATAGATGTCCTGTTGGCTAATACCATTTTAAATTTCACTTGATATTTCACTTGATTATTTCTTCTTTAGGCGTTCCATCTGCAGAACTCGAGCTATTTCTTCTTCAAGATCTTACCGCAAAAGGTCTGAAGAAGTTCGGTACATCGATAGAATTAAGTTACTCCACTATTCAGAAATTAGTTCTGAAGCAATTGAATACAGTTTGTCAAAACCTGTCATATCACTTGATAGAATTACGAGGACTTGCTCGTATACCACACAGATACCAGGTATTTCTAGCATGTTTTTGTTTTTAAAAAATTATGTCCTAGTTTTTGCTTTTTGCATATTTTATAAATGTAAGTAAATTCTCCCATTTCAAGATAGAGATCAAGTGCATCCATAAATTTTTTTTTTTTTTGTATAAATTTAGAAGTAGGTATTGGGTTTCATATTATTTTTTGAGCAAACTGGTTTCTTGCATTATTAAATTTTTAACTTTTTGGAGGTACATATTATTTCAAGAAAATAACTGCTGTTTGTCTGCTGTTTCAGATTCTTGGCTTAGATGAAGAAGTGGTAAACCAGGCAATAATGTTGAGCAGCGCATTTATCAACAAGTGTTTGGAACTTCAGCAAGTAATTGAACATTCTATGAAGAATTACAAAGCATTTCTCCGATGGCTTTTTGTTGTTATTATGCGATTAATGGATGAACATGTTCCAAGTGATATAAGTAAAATTAACCAACAAACCTTAACTTACATAGCCGAGTTCTTACAAAACTTTGATAAAGTAGGCGTAGAAAATAAATCAAAGAATGGACAAAGTGTCGATGGAGAAAAGAAAATGGGTAAATTCAGTTTAGAAAGACTCGGTCAGTATTTGGTTGATAAAGAATTAACAATTACCCCGGATGATGAAAACAAATCATGGACCAAATTCTTGAGTGAGATTCCTTGTTTACTTAATAATCCATGCATAATACAAAATTTCAAAAAGTTTTCATTAGTTCAGCAACAAAATCACCTAAAAAATGCAATCCAACAAGTGTTCAATCATTCTGAAAAATCACTGACAGCTCATTTCAGATTGTTCGACGCGATTAACTGCGTACCGTCAAACTTTGATCCAGAGCATACTCCAAATAATTTAAAATTATCGCAGATAAACGACACTAAAGATAATTCTGTATTAGTGGTCTTTACAGACCCAACTTCACATGAAAAAGGATTTTACTTTATGGAAATATTATATCCGTAATGATATTTTACAATCCAAATGCACTTATTTATATTTCCATGCATCAGGTAACTTGAATGACAGCAAACTAGACAGTTTATTAGGAAATTACCTCAGCGTTGTAGATGTTCAGTTTTATTCAACAGAAATTATATCTGTTCTGTTAGAGAAACCCAACGATGATGAAGTTTCCGCCTTTGTTCAATTTCCTGTGGAATTGTGCAAGAAACACTCCAAGGAAATTTCTGTGCGTGAAAAGGGACAAGCAATTGATACATTCAAAAACATCAAAATATAAATGCTTTAAGCATCTTGGAAAAAGGGTCTTGTAATATTCTAGACAAGCTATCTGTTATCAAACTTGCCGTGTCTGGTAGCCGTTAAAGTGGCAGTTGTCTTGTCCAAAACATGCCGGAAGGTCAGACTATTTGAAATGGAAGCGGACGGGGAAGAAGATGATGACGAGACACTAGACACAACACAGCAGTCACACTCCTCTACTCAACACAGTGATCAAAGTCAATACATTTCAATGAATGAAACTGGCTTGTTACACTTCTCTGAGAATGCAATAGATGATAATCAGTTATCAGAAAGCCTCGATTTAGATAATTCAAAAATAGTGTAAGTATAACTTACATTTGAAATTAAATTAAATGTAAAAATGGAGTATTTGTTTTATTCCTCAAACCTTTTTCTAATTTGATGACACTGCTGTCTATTTAGACATGGCTCAATACTAAACCTCCAATTTGCTTCAACTGAAATTGGTATGGCTTACGTTAAAATAATGCATGGTGTTTTTTATTTAAATAAAAAAGTATTTAAAATATATCTTATCAATTTGTTTATCTTAATAACATGAACATAATATACAATAATACAATAAAAATGGTGAAAATCTAGTTTTCTTGAACATCTTCAACGTGTTCAATGTTGTTAATGTATGCAATATACATATTATACAAATTTTTTTTGGCTAAGAACGATTTCATAAATTCCACCATAAAAACCTGCGCTGGTGTTTCAAGAATTAATACATAGTAGTAGGATCAACACCAATAAGTCGAATTTAAATTTCAAAAATTCTACAAATGGAAGCAATATTGTTATATGAGGTGTCTATTGGCAACATTAATAGAAATTTGCTCAAAAACAGAGTTTGAAATCAGTGTCCAGTCCCTGGTTATCTATCCCAGTTATGTGCTCCTCTGAAGATTTACTTGTTCCAGGCATCGATTCATTAATATTGGTAGTTGTGCGATTGTATATTTCATCTCCGCTGCCATCATCATCTTCATCTTCGGCTAAAATAACACAAGCATTTAATCAGAACAAAATACACGAGAATTGCATACAAAAATATTTTAACACCTCTGTGGTGGTGTTAAACGTGTGTTTATATTGCATTTAATTCTCTTTACCATCTTTCAATAATAAATAATCCTATGTCAACAACAAAAGAAAAAAAATCAGTTGAACAGTTACACCAGTGGAGTGTATTTTGATAATTTTTTGAATTACAAGGTTTCATTCACTAAATAATAATGTGAAAAACCACATTTTAAAACTACTTTCATAAGCCATATCATGTAGGCCTCCATTGAAAATCGAACCTGCGACCGTGATCATAGGATTGATTATCTAATTTTAAACAAACATTATTGACCCCATATGAAGAGGAAAATAAACGAAGAATTTCCCATTCAAATTCCTGCTTAGGCATTCGCCCAACATAAAACTACACTATATCTATTGAAATTTTTTACCATAGACATCTTACAAAGAATTCATTCATCTAGAAAAGTATTTGTTTAGAAAGCTAACTTGCACCTCTAAACCTTTGAGATATTCAAGTATATAATGAACATAAACAAGTTAAGTTTCACAAAGACAGTCTCCATGGCGTAATGGTTAAGATACTGGACTCACGACACGGAGGTTCCGGGTTTGATTCCCAGTAAGATCACTATACGAACAACATCTCACCTCGACTGCCGCAGAAATACTTTCCGTAGCAAAATGCGTTGAATTGGAAACTCCGAAAGGCATTTGTGGGGTTTCATTTTATTCAGTTTTCAGTATTCGAGACAGTCAACGAGTTAAATAAAATAACTTAACAATATTTTAAAAATACTTACCAAGCATGACAAGTCTAGCATTTCGTCTTTTTTCATTAACTTTCATTTTATAGAATATAATGGCGCGCAGGTGATAAGTACGATCAGGGATATTACGATGCAAATGATTTTAACAATCTCCAAATCACTATCGACAACCATCTCTGGTTGTTGTAGGTTTTGCAGCTTCATGCTACCTCCACCTCCTTTTACTATCATTTCAACAGCTCCAATATTAAGATTTCCTCTCTCAATGTTTTTGGATATGCAACGGTAATACCCGGATTCACTAGGTGTTACACCCTGAAAAAAAAAAAAAATAGTATACTTTCAAAAGCTTTTTTAAAGATGATAATGACAAAATGATGCTATACAAATTGAATCCATAAAATAAATATGATTATATTACTGTATGGCTCAATATTGAAATAAAATTTCAAATTAGGAATGAATCAAAAACAAAAGAAGGTTTTTTACCTATGGTTTTCTGTTTTTGAATGATATAGGAAGATATTGCAGTCGCAGTGCTTAAAAATGAAATGGTTTTATTTAAGTATCGTGTTATTTAATTTTGACATCGTAAATTGATAATAAGTATTAATAATAACTTTATATGTAGATGTTTTATTTACGATGATGAACATATTTATATTATCGGACCTGAGCGAAGATTTTTCCGAAGACTACTTTATATAGTTGTGTAGTGGCATAGAAAGGCCAACCCATATTTTTCAAAATATGATATTTACACCAAAATTTATACTAAGTTTAATAGAAAGCCATATATTTTATAGTAGTGAAGAGTGCTATGTGATACTTATTACATAATTACAATACTGAATTTTTCCAAGTGTGAGAGATCCCGGGGGATATCATTGTTAATTCTCTCTTCATTCCCACAGCAACGATATGTCATCAAAAAGAAGCAAGTAAACTAAAGATTGCTTCACAATATTTTATTTTTATCTTAAACAATTATTTGTAAACAAATAGTATGATTATTATCTATTTGGGTTGATTGTATTGACAAACATGTGTTAAAAGTCTAACATAAGTATTGACTTTTAATTATTTACTAGAGATAACAACAACATTCTTTTAATGTGAGCTTGGAAGAAAACTTACTTTGATGTGTAACCTTCCGGAAAGAACTTCATATTTGAATTTAGAATGATCATAATCGTTTCCGGGTCCTATAATCTTGTTCTGCCCCAACTGCCAGAACATAAAATTGTGTTGATCATCATTACTATTACAACGCAGGACCGCTGTCCCTCCCACAGGGACTTCAGTCACTTGGGTACCCAATTCCGGGGAGGAAATGTAAAAGACATTACAATGTTTCTCTAAACACCAATCACAATTCCACTGAACAATTAATATTTTGACCGGAGAACCGCAAGATAAACTTTCCGTTATGTCATCAAATAAAATGAATAACACCCACACTTTGCACGCAAGTTTTTGAATGTATGGTAATGACACAAATGAAACCACTGCCAAGTTTATATTTAGAAAATGTCAGATGATTGACTCTTATACCAACAATATCAACCTCTTGAAGGTTAAGAAAACGTCTCCCGCCATTTTATAATATGTCCCTTAAAGTATGTACTCAAATTAAAATTTTGTTCAGAAACGCTAGAACCGATCATCATTTTTCATAAGTTTCATAAACACATAAGCAACTATGATCATTAAGAGTATCCAAATTGGGCTCATCACCACATAAATTGGAAGTTTTACTTTGGGATACTCGAGTTTAATGCAAATGACGATTTGTGCTGACATTTTAAGCCCTATAGTTGTAATGTACCAAACATTTTTGTTTATAGTGCCCCGAAACCGCTCTATGCCATTTCTGCAGTGGGAGATCATGTGAAATATCACGTACATCAAGAGGATCCAGTCAAATATCCACATGGGAATGAAGACAATAAACCACGTCCAGTGTGTTTTTGATTCTAGCCGAAGGCACAGAAGTATTAAGAACATCAATAATATAAACCATGTGAAAAGTGCTCGGTGCAGAATACCCATCTTGAAGGGTGGGTAAAAATATATATATACGATTTATAGCACTTGGTTTCTTGGGCAGTTCACTGTACACGTAAACAATTTTCCTTGAATCGCACTTATAAAAATAACTTTGTCAATTGCAGGAAACGTCATGAACATTATTTAATGAAATTATTGTCAATAGTGCCAATTCAATGCAGTAGCTTTGGGTAACATTATTTTATTACTTTCAGCAAATCAATTCAATGTGATGATAGCTAAGCGATATATTTTGTCTTTTTGGCAGAAAACTGATAAAATTAACAACTTTGAGGTTATGGTTTGGGCTGTTTTGACAGAGAAGGAATCTGTAAATGCTAACATGCTAACAGCTGATAGAAATGTCAGCCTGTGTGTCAGTTTAATCTGTCATCCAATACCGGCTTATCGTGTGATGTAATGTGGCCAGTAGGCCACTTCTGAAATGTATATAGCAATAATATTTATTATAACATGTATTAAACTTCTCCTAATTCCAGCATAGTAAGTGCCTAGTTTTATAGTTTATTCTGATATGGACTTCTATCATATTCCTCATGGTTTTTACTGTGCATTTTTTGTTCCAGTCATTCCACAGACTTTGAGGTTCACAGAAACTGGCTTGCCATAACACACTCCCTGCCTATAGGCTCTTGGTACTATGAAAACACATCAGAATGGACTTTGGATTACCCGCCACTTTTTGCTTGGTTCGAGTACGGCCTTTCCCACATAGCAAAATTGTTCGATCCAGAAATGCTAAAGATCTCAAACTTAAACTACAAATCTGAGAGGACTATCTTGTTTCAAAGACTTTCAGTTATTTTAACAGACCTTGTGTTCGCTTTTGGGGTTAAAAAGTAAGTATGCATACTTAGTTTACTTCCTTAGAAGATCATAGACCATTGAATGAATATGAATTTTTCTTTTCTAATTGAAATAATTATAATTGAGTTTTATTAAATTTAATTTCTGAAGCAATCCCATTTACGGCGATCGTTTGTCTTAAGTAATCATAATATATTTTAAGATGCTGCGATGTTTTTGGAGACACAAAATCAAAGATCCTCACGTTTATATTGATGTTCGGGAATGCAGGACTGATCATGGTTGACCACATACACTTCCAATACAATGGCATATTATTTGGGATAATGCTTCTTTCCATTGGAGAGGCAATGAAGGTAAATGTTGTTTCTCAGCTAGTTCATCTGGAATGCAAAGCTCTTTTAAATACTCTGGAGCGGCATCATGCATGGCTTTGTACATTAGCCAACAGAGCTAGCCAACAGAGTAACTTTACTACTTTAAATCATACATGTGTTACAAATAATGATAGTTACTTTTACTCTTTTGATAATGTTATTTATTGTATGGCGAATATTTTAAAATTAAAATGACCGCATATATGAAGAGTTGATGTGTTTTCAATTGTATAATTTCATCAATAAATCTGAGACTGTGTTTTACTCAATATTGCACTAACACAGACGATATACTACATCTTGCAATGACCACTGTTGCGATCGTTCCTTTAAAATATTTTTTCCCGTAGTTAGGGTTTCTTATCTGTAAACAAATAAATAACTTAATAATACTTGTTTATTTTTCCAGAATAATTACCTACGTTCAGCTTTCTGGTTTGCCGTACTACTGAACATGAAACATATATACTTGTACATTGCTCCAGCGTATATTGTGTATCTCTTCCGGTCATACTGCTTCACCGTATCATCCCGAGATTCTGTTAATGTTGCCTGGTACTCATTCTCCTTGAAAAACTTAATCAAACTCGGAGCTGTGGTTTTATCAGTATGTTTCTGCACTTTCGGACCGTTCTTCAAACACATTCCACAGGTATCCATTTTTATTCATACATACATACATAGATGGTAATAAAAAAATTATTCTATTTCCGGTGAGAGCACAAAAATCAAAAATGATTTTTCTCAAGCCTGAGTGTGAAGTCGCCCTCTATTATTGGGCCTCCTGGCCTGTTTAGGTGGTTAAATAAATAAAATGGTTGAGAACAATATGCTATTTATCATTTTTACAGTCCAAAGAACATTTTACTTTTGTGATAAAGTATGCACAGTTGATTTAGAACTGCCGTTTTTTGGTGGATTTATTTTATAATGTTTGCTTTAAACTACTTAAAAGGCAGTGCTGTATAATAAAATTACGCGTAAATCCAGCGTACTCAGACATTCTATATTGTGAAAAAAGAAAAACATTTAAATGGCTTATTGTAGGTATATTCTGAGAGTCAGTCTTGCCTAAAATAAATTATTTGCCAGCTAATCAACCAAGTCAGTGCTATTTTTTGTTTTTCAGATAATATCTCGTCTTTTCCTTTTAAGAGAGGACTGAGTCACGCATATTGGGCACCAAACTTTTGGGCCCTTTATAACATAGCAGACAAAGCAGCTTCAATATTATGTAAATACTTAACTATTGAATTTTAAAATTATTTATACTGATATTATGTACTCCAAATCTGGTTTCTCATATTTAATTACTATATTCATTGTATCAATATTTTAAAAACATCTATTCATCAAAGTATTTATCTTAATGTTACAATGAAATTTCTGTTTAATATGTCTAAGAGCAAAAAAAAAATCAATACTTTAATGTTGAATTCTGCAGCTTTTCTTGTCCTTTTGACGTTGAGCCGATCTCAAAGCTTCTAGTACAACATAAATACAAGTCGAAATGTTTAATGTATTTCTGATTTGGTCAGTCCAAGTAATGGGTAGCAAATTCCTACATGCTAATCAGGATAACTCATTCAATGAAGTAATTCCTATAATATTTTTTTTTACAATAGTGAAGGAAAATTTTACAGTATTTTTACTAGTCAACATTTAACTTTTCAGTGTCGAGATTTGGTTATAAGATTTCATCTGCAGCGGGATCCATGACTGGGGGCCTTGTAAAGGAGTATAATCATACTGTATTGCCTTCTATATCACCATCTGTAACATTTTATCTGACCTTCTTGGCAATGGTACCCGCTTTAGTAAAACTATGGAAGCTAGGCGCTGATAAAAAGCGACGGCCTATCCATTTTATTAGGTAACCTAACTGAAATAATGTATGAAACACCTACAAAATATTACTATTTTTAATTTATTTATGGCATTACAATTCTTGGTATTTTTAGGTGTATAACAATTTGCGCCGCATGTTCATTTATGTTTGGCTGGCATGTTCATGAAAAGGCAATATTGATCATTTTGATTCCATTAAGGTTTGTATTCTTTTTCATTTTACTTAATTTATTAGTTTCTCATACAATATATCTCATGAAACTGATAATTTTTTTTCCACAGTATTTTGGCAGCACTAGATCCTTACGACTGTCGCGTTTTCTTGATTCTGTGTACCATGGGCCATTATTCTCTCTTCCCCCTGCTGTTTGAGAGCAGCCTCCTCCCGATCAAGATCTGCTTGCTTCTTCTTCACTCCGGTATCTCCTTCAGCCAGCTTCCAAGTCTCTACGCCTGCAAGAAGCCAGCGCCGGGTGGGATGAAGAGGCTTCCGATGCTAAACGGCTTAGAGACCGTCTATCTCATCTCTCTAATACCGCTATGTCTCTATGACAATGTGATACACTATGTCCTAAAGCTTCATAAGACATATCAGTTCCTGCCACTTATGCTGACTTCTGTGTATTGTGCTATCGGGGTGCTATATTGCTGGATTCGACTGTATGGGAATTTTCTTTCTATGAATGTTCATGATGTAGAAATGCGCACAAAGAAAATAAAGTAGAATTGTCTCGTGTGTTTTAGAGTACTTATTTTTATTTAATTTTCGTGTTTAATAAAATAATTAGGAAAATAATATTATTTTGTTTTTAAATATTTATTCCCTTTATGTTTTGTCCATTTAAATATAATATTGTCATCAAGCCTGTTTGATTTTGTTTCTCCAAAATGCAGTAAAGTAAAACAAAAAATTCACAAAACCATCAACGCTATCCATTTTGAAAGAGATACACCACTACTAAATTATTTTTTTTTACATTTTTCAGAAAAAATAGACCTAGACCAGGCGAAAATAATTTATTTTTTTTCAAATAAAAAGAAGCATTCAAGTTCTTATGATATACTCAAATACTAAAATTTTGGAGCAACTTTCAAATAATCGGAAAAAACTGTGCTAGAAAGTCGGAAACAAGTTGTGCTGTAGAGAGATTCGAACCTAGAGATTCTAACACAGGATCCCCGAATTTACCACTAGACCATAACCCGGCTCATTCATTTAAGGATTTAAAAACAACATTTCTCACCGAGGATTTGGCTCTCCGAAAGAATCCATACAAAAAATGAATAATATTCATTGGGACCTTAGCACGCCACGATTTTTATAACTTCCATAATGCGATATCGCCATTCAGTACTTTGCTACAGAATTTGTATGGACGCAATAAAGCAAAAGTAACGATAGCGTTTAAAGTGGCTGGCGTGCAGATTTCTAAATCATTGCGGCTGGTGGGAAGAGGGCGAAGCATAATTTTTGAAAAAATACATTTTAATAATCAATTAAATCTCATTTGGCGGAAAAGGGGGGGAGGGAGGGCTTATACTTTAATAATTATTTTCTTGAACTGTAATGTCCTGCGACAATATCGTACATAAATAGAAAGCGATTGCACCTCGGAATTTTTGCTGGTTCAAGTTCCATCAGGATGCTAACTTTATAGTTTCAAATGGTTCTTCGCTATCTTCTGTCTTTTGAAACTGGTAATTCCTAAAAAAATATGATTAAATAAAACGATGTTATGTGTTACTATTGGTTTATTCTATAGAAACAGAATTTACCTACACTACCTGGTTTCGGGAGTAAAGTTCTCCCATCGACTGGTGAAAAGACACTAAATTAGAATACAGATCTTATGCAGAAAAATACAGAAAAAATGAAATTGCAATACTTAAGAATCTAGACACAAGGTTAACATAAATATTGATAAATAGAAGTAATAAATAAAATAGAAGGAACATCTTGGAACTGTGGTGATGGTAAAATACTAAGAAGGTATATTATAAAAAGTTTGATAATTAATTGTTGATGTACTGGGGTCTTGAGGGGAGGTAAAGGCAGGGGGGTCTTGAGAGGGGTTGAGGGCTAGGGAAGTAATTTGAGTATTGCGTTTTAAAGGGAACATAGTTAGAAGTGGAGATGATATTTGAAATGAATTATCCTAATTCATTTTTTCAATCACTGCTTTATTTTTTCCTTCCATTATGTCGGCCATGTTTACTTACCCTCTTCTCTTCCTTTCTTTGTCAAAAAATATATATAGGATGTATTCAAAAATATTAACAACTTTATTGAGATTCCTCCTCAACCATTAGTCATTTTGCTAACGTAATATTATTTATTACAGTCCCATAAGTTAATACGATAAGTCGTTCGGTGCCTACAATAATAAATTTATTAGGACGCCAAATCCATTCGTCTAAGAATTGGATCTAAAATGTGTACCTAGTCATTCATTTGTAATTGCCACAATACTTTTTAAAAAGTAATTATGTACCTGAAACCAAAAATAGTTTTTTAATGATAGTGAACACAGCAAAACTTAAACATTAAACAGCATCTTAAACTTTTTTTTTGGACACTGTTACTGGTTTGGCCATTATTGATACTCTCTGGTGATAGGTAGTTCGAATTCCTTCCAAAAATTTATTGCCTACCTTCACCCATTCCATTCCGTTTTTGTTACCTTTTTGCAACTCCAATTCAGTCTCGAAAACCTGCTCAGCGCAGCAACATTACCTCGAACTCGTCATCACCTGTTCTTCCTGTTAAATCCAAGACCTGTTCTTCCCTCGTTCATTTCCATCAAAATCCCCTCGTCATACTCGCTCCATCTCCAAGCTTCCCAACAACCAATTCCCGAATCCCCCTCGGTGAAAGTGAGTAATAGTGTGCTGCCCCTCGTTTGTGTCCCGCCGCGCCAGTTCGACGTGGTGCTTCCAGAGTATTCCAGGATACTTCGCCCTTCCTGATGGTCCTTCGTCGTCATTTCCCGCCCTTGTTGAGTTCAGCTCTGGTAAGTCCTTTTTCCATTTTCCGATCCTCGTTCGGACGAAGTTACCAGAGAGTTCTCATCGTGGCGGAACCAGTTACAAAATCACTAAAACGCATCTTTTAAAAACTAGGATTTTGATGATGAGGCTTTCTGGCTCTAAAGCGCAGATCTTAAATTTATTATTAGGAATTGCGTCTTTTTTTTCAGTATACCAAAGTTATCTCTACGTATTGAAAATTAAAAAAAAAAGTTTGGCGATCATTAACCGTTTCGGTTACCATTGTTTCTAAAGCGGGAATTCTTAGTTGTTGTGGGCATCCAACCATATCCGACCTTATCCCAATATGTCACCTACCCTGGGGTTCGTGTAACCCCCGTCCCTTGTAACCCCCGAGTAATACCCCGCCGGGGTAGATACCTGCCCGCCCCCTGAGGGAGCTGTAAAATTGTCTCGCAAGTAGTTTAATCCACGGAAGGGTAATTCGACCAATGCAACCGTGAAAACTGCATGTTTTGGGGTCGGATTTCTCTTTCGCCTGAAAATTTATTATCCACGCCGAGTAAAGTACTAATTTTAAAAGAAAAGGGTAGACAAAACGTGAGCATTGTTCAGATTTTCGCTGCGTTTACACGAGTCCGCCTCGTGGAGTAGTGGTTAGCGCGTTTGGCTACCATAAATAAAGTTGCGGGTTCGATTCGAAAACGTTTATTCCAATGCGGATTTATCATAAAAATATCTTATATGATACCTTGGACTGGAGCTGAAGCGTAAGACTGCCTTAATGTATTCAAGAAAATGATCAAGATTCACTGCACTTGGTGTACCAATGCAGTGCTCTATGCACCATTGAGTGCGGGTTCAGGGAAGTAGTATTAGTCACATTCATATTAGTTCACCTAATACATACTTAGGTATTTATAGCAAGGAGGTTGAGCTTATATAATAATAATATGGAAAGAAAATAAACTAAGAAAAATGACGCCGCTTGCATTACTCAAAGGAAAATGAATCCGTCAAACTAACTTTGAATATAATATGTTATCTACAGTTAAATTTCGAACCACGCGGTTTTCGAAGAAATCTTTTATTTATTTTAGTTTTTGTGAATGATTAATTTAATTCTATATTCTATAAATTTTTCGCTTTATACGGAACAGTTTGCAGACTGCACAGTTTTCTGCCCCGTATAAAGTGCGCTTTAGTTTACACGGAGAGTCGAATTTCCAAACAGGGAGATGGATTGGATGGAATGGCCCAAAACTTCTCCCTTATAAAAAAAACTTGTACTTTCGAAATGAGTTTTGCGAAGAAACTTGCTGTTATAAATTTTAGAAGATCCGGCTGTGGGAAGGGCGGGCACAGGGCCCAGGGCCCTTAAGGTTGTTACTCTAATCCGGGGCCCTTCTCTTGGGGCTTCGGGGGCCCTAAACGTTTCACCAAAGCTGGGCCTCTCCTTCAATTGCCGGGTAAGGCAAATCCTCTCAGATTCTCCCAATTCGGGGGTAAGGTATAAAAGTAAAGGCAGCCTGACACATGGTGTAACAAAACTCGATGTACAAGCGGGAAACCAGTGAATCTACGTCGTATTTGGGGTCGATTTTGTAGAATATAATTTTTAGATTTGACCCATAGTTTTCGAAAAAATTTAGAACGAAGTTTATTTTTCTTTCGATAAATTTTTGCAAATTGTTATCAAAGATCATTTATTCAGTAAAATTAATAGTATCCATGAATAGAACAAAATAAAAAACCGCACTTTAATAAGAATTTGTTCAATTTTACTTAATCTGCGGTAGGTACTAATGAAAGCTTTTATGAGAAGAAAAAAATTAAAAAAGTCATATTCCACATTCGACTCCAAATATGATGTAGATTCACCAGTTTTCGGGTTGTACTACGAGTTTTGTTACACCATGTATACTATGACAAAAATACATGTTTTATTTACTATAGAAATAATATTTAGTTTTTTTATCTCATGTAAATTCTACTTTATCTTACCTTCAAGTAATAAAATTATCAAGATACACTGCACTTGGTGTAGGTCCCGATGCAGTGCGCTATGGACCATTGGGTGCGGATAAGGAAAGTAGTAGTTTATTTATTTGTTTATGTACATTTAATCTAACTATTATTACATATTTTGATAATAATTCATAGTAAAAATTACATTTTAAAGTTCTCATATTAGTATTTTATCAAAACGAGGTGCCTTCTAAATTCATTTAAAATCATTTATTTTTGTAGTAGTAGATAATAAAGCAAAGCCTTCTTTAGCTGACCTACACTTATTATGATTTATGAGTTAAGAATGTAACATTTATTATTTAAATAGGTTTTTTATTAATTTTCACTGGTAGGAGTCTTCCTAATTTTTTAATACAAAATTTTTACGTGTTTAAAAACTGACAGCTCAGTACTTTTTTGTCAGCAATCTTCGTGATTTTTGAAGGAAAATAGTATATATTATAAAGGTATATCTTTAAAGCAAATACATTTTTGAGATTTACCAGTTTTACATATTTATATTCTTATATACTCGTACCTAGGTAGGGATATTATTCCTATTAAAAGCAAGTCGATAGAGTTAACTTTTTTAAATCCACTGTTAAACGATTTAATTTGCAAGTAGTATTTCCAGATTTTCTCGAAATTAGGTACTGCGGTGGTAGAGGGCAGTATTTGCTTTTATACCCCCATCAATTCTGACCCTCCTTTCTCACTTTTGGCGAGACCTTTCTCACCTACCGCATAACTTTTTAAATATTAACGTCACATTCTCAATATATGAGTGGATTTCAGAGTGTATGAAATTTGTACACAAGAAATATTTTGAGTAATGTGGTCTTATAGCTCGAAAACTTTGAAAAAAACGATAGGTAGCTACTTTTCTTCTTGATTTGTTTTGGGTGCCGCATTTATATTATCTAGATATGAGTATTTTTAATATCGTGGGCGTTCAGGCAGAAATCACTAACTCCGGTTTAACAATATTCTGACTTTTCAAACTTACACTTTTCCACTCACATATTATTTAGTTTGATTATAAATATAAGTATAAATCGAATAAAAACACCTTGATAGTGAATATTTGACCATTCATTTATACAAAATAATAGATAAACAGTGTTTTTTCAGTCAAAACGGTGTTTCTGGGAGTTAGTGATTTCTGCCTGGATATGTATATATACGAGAGGAGAAATCTTCAGCCGTCAATTCAATAAAGAAAATAAACAATCATTTAAAAAAATCATCTAATCGAAGAATCTTACAAACAAAATTTAACATAAACTCGAAAAAAATTAGATATTTACATAATTTTAATGTGTTTTCACTTTTCACTATAAATAATGCTCCTACATATGTATTCCTCATCTAAACGAGGTAAAGGTATCTACATATATAATATTTAGCCTGTCGTTAGTTAAATATAATACAATAAGTGTCGTATATTTTTTAATTCCGTATTTTTTTGTGTGAATGGTAATAAATATTTGAAATTTTTCTATGAAAAATAAAAAAAATATATTTTAAAGATTCCTCGTAAAAAAATATATTAAAATCGCATAGGCATAAAAAACTGATTGGCCGCCATCGGATGTTTTAAAAGCACCCATCTCCTAAGCGCACAAAAAGGGTAGTACTGAATATTTATATAGTTGATGTGTAGAACCAGAGAAGTAGCTATGTACTATTTTTTCTATTTTAGGTGCTTCTTACATCAAAACTTAGTTATAATGCCTTGAAATTAATAAACGCATCCTACCTATATAATGACCTGTTTTGGCGGTATATCGCGATTACAATATTTAAAAAATTAATTACAGTCATAATAATAAGAAAAAAAAATCGTACCTAAGATATAAATAACCATCTAAAAAAATATAATGGTCCCGTAGTATAAAGTCACGTGGTCACTGTTGAAGTGAAAGGCTCGTGTAATGGCATTGTTTGAAACGCATTTTCTCGCTTACATCACAAATCTGAGTGTCGCGGATTGAGTATAGATGTCGCCACTAGTTCCACTAGTGATTGCTGCCATAACTTAGCTAGGGTGGAAAAGCGGAATAACGGGTAGGTACTATTCGCTGCTCCTCTCTGTACCTACCTGGCGACCGGCGCGGGTGGATGGTTGTTTCGAGATTAATTAAAATCCTCAGGTAAAGTATTGTAGCCAATTACACGCCGCCGTGAACACGGTTCGGCACTTTCCGTCGCCCCCCGCCATTAGACGAAATTTTTATTTATTTTCTGTGTTTATCTCGTTAAAGGGGCTCAGATAGATCGCGCCCGCGAGAGGCATCGCGAATGGAAAATCGAATTATGGCGGCTCGGGAAAATCGGAAATCGTAGCCAATCGGCTGAACAGAGCCGGTAAAATATAAACTCAGATTGAGAGATTTTAGAGCTAACCCGGCGGTCTACTTTTCATCTATGCGTTGCTGAAAGAAAGTCCCACAGGATCCAGGACTGTAAAACAGCCGTGGGTGGATGGTGGATTCGTATTTTCTCTTCCCCCTAACTAAAATTCAATTCTGGATAAATTGACAAGGGAAGTCACTGGCGCCTTTCAAAACCTGTCTGTTTTTAATAAATTAATGTACCTAGTAGAATCGGATAACCAGTTCAAAATAAATTAATATATTTGCAATACTACTTTTTAACATACATTTTATTCGTTTTTAGCGTATTGGAGGACTTCGTAGTAGCTATTTATCTATCTTGCGAGTCGATTTAGTTCTTTATTAAATGATTTTAATTGCCGACATGGATACCGGAAAAAAAAAAACAAACAATAGTCTTTAATCATAATACTATGTAAAAATTAGATATATTTTGAAAATAGCATTGTTTGCATAAAAAATCATGAAATTTCTAGTTCAATAACAATGTAAAAAAACACAAAGGAAAAATATCATATTTCGTAAAAGTTTACCAGAAAAACTGCCTGTAATTTTGTAAAATAGTTGAGGAGTAAAAGAATTTTTACAGCATAAAATTGCTCACGAGCAAATTTCTTTTCTATTCAAGTGATAAAAAATAGCCCCTTTTATCCTTCTAAACCCGGGACCTGACACATGCTAATACAGCATTTTGACTACACTACAAAGGCTATCGAGAAATTATAAGAAAAGGAGCTCATAAAAGTGTAGGAATTTATATTTACACAAGATTATAATATATTATATTCCCAGGGTGCTATTTATCATTGAAATCTGAGAGGTTCTCATGACCCATGTCAAATTTTTACGTTGGGAGAAAAGTAAAGGAAAAATATATTGACATGTATTTATTTTCCGTTTCTACAATGTCAAGCGCGTACACAAGAGGGATGTTCTTGGGAAAAAATTAAAAAGCAAAATCAGAACTTTTTTGGTCCAAAAATTATGAAAAACCGCATTTTTCCTGATTAATTCTTGAAAAAAAATATCATCTGATTCATTTGCAGACTTCATAAATTGTAATACTAAATTTATTGTATGCGAATACAGTTTTTTCCAATCGAAAAAAACAGTATGTGTGCAGTTCACACCAGGTAGAAGTGAAACCTTAATAAAACTAAGCTGAGAGAGAATGAGAAAAATGCAGTATCAGTATCGGTATTGGTATTATTATTTATTATTATTGTTATTATTATTATTATTATTTATCAATATATCTGTAAAATACCGCGTCAAGGCGCCTTCTCCCTCGGTTTTTGCTACAAAATTTTGGGAGTCGAATCTACCTCTTCAGATACATGAATAGAACAAATTCTGTTTTATAGCCTAGGACCTCCACATTATAAAAGTATAATGGGTGCCGGCGATCAACTGGTAGATGTATCTGATGAGGTAGATGGAACTACTGCCAGCCGGCGGAAACTGTGTTCTATCTCATTCTCTCTCAGACTAAATCCCATAGATCTATATGTTTGTCGCTTTTTTTCAAATCACTCCCAACGACTTTAAAGAAGTTTTCACTTCAAAAATACAGATGATAAAAGCATGGCATTTGGAAGAAATAATCTTATTTCTTTATTCGATTCTTATCATTACATTTTGCACGGTGCCGAAATAATGTTCTAGTCTATGTTTCTCTATATTAAATGGAGGTAGGATCAAAGGATACTTCACCCGAAAATCGTGAATCTCAGCAAGGAAAATTGACGACCCTGTTGTGTATCGCGAAGACGATTTTCTCTAGCCTAGTTGTCTGAGTCATAATAAATTATCACAAGAGGTGGTATCATGTATGATAAATATAGTGAAGGAAATAAATAAAATAAACAAAAATAGGACACAAAATGCCGAACATTATTCGAGTTAATCGGAAGACATTTGATGTCCATCAATAGTCCACCTTCCACGAGTTTTCCGTGGTTTTCTCATCATCTCAAGAGATGCGGAGAAGTTCCCTTTGGTCCACACCAGATATATCCCACCAGATTACAACACAATATATGAATAATCAATTAAGGACAGTCAATGATAGAAAATCACTTGATGAAATATAAACCTTGTACATCATAAGCAAGGTAAAAAATAAATGTAGCTCCCATTTTGAAAAAAAAGCCTAGGAGTCTTGCGAATTTATTTTCTTCTCTAAATGGACCTACTGGGCTGGTGAAGCTGCTGAAATAAGTCAAAAATAATTCAACCGTGTTTATCTATAAATGTATTTGGAGAACGCGAAGAAAGTGCGTAGTTTTTTAAGGAAAACTTCAGTTCCTAACAAAAGTTTTGGAACAGATAAAATAAATGTAATAAAAGTGTTTTTCGTACGTTGCTATCATCATCATTTCGTATTCGACCCCTATGTAGAATATATGAATTCCACACTTTGCCTTAAACATTGATATACCTATTAAAAAAATAAAATTAGCTATAAATTAGTAAGTATTTAAATAATGTTGGTTGAGCATCTATTACTGCGAGACAATAAAATCAATTTTGATGGTTGTGACTCCACGTGGTACTTTAATAAATCCAACATTGATTCCATTCTTTAAACGCACAAGCTGAGATTTAACATCAAAATATTTAGTAATGTCGCGCCGGACTTTAAATATTCGGATGACAACACCCTCAGGATTAATGGGCGCATAATTTATATCCAAAGATGGCGGTGGGACGAGAAAAAATAATATTCAATAAATAATTCAATCCAATTTTGCGGACCGTTAAGTACACTCCTTTGATTATGGCCCCGGCTCGTTTCGTGAAGTTATGTAGAACATTAAGCATTTCCAGGGATAGGGGGGTGAGTAGGTTGGGATTTAGAGGGGAGGTGTTGTTAAGTTATTTTTTCGTCATTATTTCAAGACAAGATTCTCTAGTCCAATGCTTCTTCTTCTTTCACAACGTTCGCTCCTATGTGGAGCATGTGGACATCGCTAGACCCCTCCAGGAGACCCTTTCGCCAGCCAGCTCTCTCGCCTCCTTCCACGTCAGGCCCGCATTCATCGGCTCTGCTGAGTACATCCGTAAGATGGTCATCGACAGTCTGCCAGGACGGCGGGAAGCTGCAGGCGTAAAGAAGATGCAGCTCTTGTTCAGACTCGCCCGAGGAATCCGGAGTACATTCCCAAGCCAGGTCCACCGCCGCATCTTTACGACTCCAGTTATTGGAGGTTGCTGCGTCCGTTCCCGAACTTCAGCGTTGGTTATGAAGTCAAATCACCTAATGCCTAGTATCCTTCTCAGACATTTGTTCTCAAAACTCAACAAGCGAGCATTCTGAGCTTTTGTGAGGTGCCAGGATTCACACCCATAAAGTAGCACGGGCACAATGCAGAGTTAAAGTGTCGGCATTTTGTTTCGCCCGAGTATAAACTGGAATTCCAGACAGCACGCAAATTTCCTTTTTAACTCAGTATTAGTATTTTTTTTGTTTATTCGGTCATTGGTGGATATAAACGCAAAAATAATTTGTTCATTTTGTGTCTGTCAGCATTTTTTTTATTTTGTATATTTTAGCTTTTTATCTGTGATATAGCAAACAGTGGCGTGCGGTAACATTTTGAATTATT
This sequence comes from Micrasema minimum, assembly GCA_022494985.1. NCBI lineage: Eukaryota > Metazoa > Arthropoda > Insecta > Trichoptera > Brachycentridae > Micrasema > Micrasema minimum. Next base: position 51,067 of record JAGVSP010002505.1, on the reverse strand, counting down.
TTTAATTTAGAGAAGAAGGAATTGCATTATGTAAAATAAGTCATAATTAGTAGGGCACACATTCTGATTAAGTGTCAATATGTGACAATATGATGCGTATAATATGACATCAATAATTAAAATCGCTTTGATAATTAATTTACCGTTGGACATCATTATAGTACGCGTCATAAATGCGATATACTATATCGATGCTTAATCAGAATATTTGTCCAGAGGCCATTTTAATCCACACTGAAAATAAACAGTAAAAAGTAATTGGTGGTGTTACAAGTTGAGAGTAATAGATTAATAGAAAAATATTTGAGAATTGCTCAAATTTGAATTATTTATCGTAAATTTACTGACAAAATATTTTGTTGGTTTTTTGTAAGTTCATGAAACAGCAGTATTTATTCAAAACAATGTCTCATATTTGTGCTTGAGTGAGACTCTGATATATTCTGATTTAAAAAAAAGTTAGATACCTTTGTTATCATCATCATAATCATTCCAAATCTGCTCCCTATGTGGAGCATAATTGATCCTTTATCGTTTATATACATATAGAGTGACATTTAATTTTATATGAATATTTATAAAAATCTTTATGCAGCAAATGCCCAGGGGAAGTGGAGTGACAAAATAAATAAAAACTGAAAATTGTCGGAAAATTAATTCAATTTATAGAAAAAAAAACATTAGGTTCCACACTTTGCCTTAAAACATTGATATACCAAATTAAAATTAGCCATAAATTAGTAAGTATTTAAATAATGTTGGTTGAGCATCTATTACTGCGAGACAATAAAATCAATTTTGATGGTTGTGACTCCACGTGGTACTTTTATAAATCCAACATTAATTCCATTCTTAAAACTCACAAGCTGAGATTTAACATCAAAATATTTAGTAATGTCGCGCCGGACTTTAAATATTCGGATGACAACACCCTCAGGATTAATGGGCGCATAATTTATATCCAAAGATGGCGGTGGGACGGGAAAAAATAATATTCAATAAATAATTCAATCCAATTTTGCGGACCATTAAGTACACTCCTTTGATTATGGCCCCGGCTCGTTTCGTGAAGTTATGTAGAACATTAAGCATTTCCAGGATAGGGGGGTGAGTAGGTTGGGATTTAGAGGGGAGGTGTTGTTAAGTTATTTTTCGTCATTATTTCAAGACAAGATTCTCTAGTCCAATGCTTCTTCTTCTTTCACCACGTTCGCTCCTATGTGGAGCATGTGGACATCGCTAGACCCCTCCAGGAGACCCTTTCGCCAGCCAGCTCTCTCGCCTCCTTCCACGTCAGGCCCGCATTCATCGGCTCTGCTGAGTACATCCGGAAGATGGTCATCGACAGTCTGCCAGGACGGCGGGAAGCTGCAGGCGTAAAGCTCTTGTTCAGACTCGCTCGAGGCATCCGGAGTACATTCCCAAGCCAGGTCCACCGCCGCATCTTTACGACTCCAGTTATTGGAGGTTGCTGCGTCCGTTCCCGAACTTCAGCGTTGGTTATGAAGTCAAATCACCTAATGCCTAGTATCCTTCTCAGACATTTGTTCTCAAAACTCAACAAGCGAGCATTCTGAGCTTTTGTGAGGTGCCAGGATTCACACCCATAAAGGAGCACCGGCACAATGCAGGAGTTAAAGAGTCGGCATTTTGTTTTGCCCGAGTATAAACTGGAATTCCAGACAGCACGTAAATACTAATAGCTGATCAAATTATGGGGATTTCCTTTTTAACTCAGTATTAGTATTTTTTTGTTTATTCGGTCATTGGTGGATATAAACGCGAAAATATTTTTTTCATTTGTGTCTGTCAGCATTTTTCTATTTTGTATATTTTAGCTTTTTATCTGTGATATAGCAAACAGTGGCGTGCGGTAACATTTTGAATTATTTTTAATTTAGAAGAAGGATTTGCATTATGTAAAATAAGTCATAATTAGCAGGGCACACATTCTGATTAAGTGTCAATATGTGACAATATGATGCGTATAATATGACATCAATAATTAAAATCGCTTTGATAATTAATTTACCGTTGGACATCATATAGCACGCGTCATAAATGCGATATACTTTATCGATGCCTATTAAGAATATCTGTCCAGAGGCTATTTTAATCCACACTTAAAATAAATAGTAAAAAGGAATTGGTGGTGTTACGAGTTGAGAGTAGTATTTGAGAATTGCTCAAATTCGAATTATTTATCGTAAATTTACTGACCAAATATTTTGTTGGTTTTTTGTAAGTTCATGAAACAGCAGTATTTATTCAAAACAAGTCTCATATTTGTGCTTGAGTGAGACTCATCTACTAAAACACAAAAAATTTATTCTGATTTAAAAAAAAGGTAGATACCTTTGTATCATCATCATAATCATTCCATATCTGCTCCCTATGTGGAGCATAATTGATCCTTTATCGTTTATACATATAGAGTAAGATTTAATTTTATATGAATATTTATAAAAATCTTTATGCAACAAATGCCCAGGGGAAGTGGAGTGACAAGATAAATTAAAACTGTAAATTGTCGGAAAATTAATTAAACATATAGAAAAAAAACATTAGGGCAGGTAGTACACGCCTCTTGTTGGCAGTTATAATATTATGTATGCGACGCGACGGTTAAATGCGGTGTGTACTCGTATGATGAGTTAAATAGACTGAAAACTGAACGCATCGCATTCAATAGACATCAAAGAGATAAAACAAGGGGGTAGGCACCCCAAATGTAACTAATGCTTCTCCCATAGGCTCTACCTAGTTACAATATAGACGGATGAGTTTACTTTTTCACTTATCAAAATGCAAAAATATTCGGAGAGCTTTGGGCGTTCGATTTGTATTTAAATTGGAAAGCGGCGCTCTAGCGGCGGACTTGATAACCTCTGCGGTGACGTTTTATCCTTTTGGCGCCAAAAGGCTCCCGAGATTGACACTTTTCCGATTCAAAGTGAAAACCCCGAAACACTGTTTTGAGCGGTGCACTTGTTACTTATATTCCCCAACGCCATGATTTGAAGCGTAATACGAAAAGCGCATAGCTTGTCACGAAAGCATACATAAGTAGGTAGGTACAAGTACAATGAGAATTCCGGTGATACCCAGAATTGAATTTTAAAAATGTTTTTATGTTCACGACGAAAATCGAGATTTTACTTGTCTGAAATGTCTTAAAATGAATACAAATTGTTGAACAGTTAAAAATTAATGTGTTCTTCTATAAATTATTCTTTTATAATACCCATGTACGTAAATGAGACCTAAGAACTTTTTTGAAAAAAAAAAAGCATTATAACTTCTTCTTCTTCTTCTTAAGGTAGACCTGTAAGGGTCTGTATTAGTCTCATTCGATGCTGTCTCTTGGGATGTCGATTCCCAACTGTCCCTCCATCTTTATGCAAGTGGTCCAGGAAGTCGGTAAACTTTATAAGCAATTTTTTTTCTGTAAATATTTGTAACTATCATAAATAAAAAAGTATTCAGTACAAGAAATAAAAAGTTGAAATTAGACACTAACGAAAAATAAGATAAGTCGTTTAGACGTTAATCAGAAAAGTCATGTTTACATTGCAATGAAAAAAATCCATAAGGAAATGATGAAGGTTCAAATATTAATTTATCATCAAAGTTACGGAGCCCATTGAAGTTGTTTTCGAAAGACTTCACGGGTCCGGATCACGGAAAAACTGTATATTACAGACATTAAAATTTATGAGCTTTTCAGGGAAATGAAATTCGTCCTAAGTTTTCTGTGCAGAAAAAGAAAGATATTTCATTTGCGTATTGCTAAAGTAACTTGTGTAATCTTCCTCTTACTAAACCAACCAACAAGCCAGTTCTACTAAGGAGTAATTTGAGGAAATGGAAAGCCAAACGACCATATCTTTTATATAACATATAATTTTGTTTGCTTTACTTCGATTACTGCTATAATAATTTTCACACGGCTTTTCAATATTTTTTTGAACCGTCTTGTTTCCTTATCGATGTCTCGATCCTAGGGATTGGATTGGTATGCAACAAGGTAGTACATTTTAACACACAACATAAGGGGGAGGAGTCCTTTCCTGCTCAAAATATGAGGCACAGTTTGCGTCTTTGCACAGTTGTTCCAGGGCCGGTATTCTGCATGGTTTGGCAGGACTTCTGCGCACATGAATTTGTACTGAATTCGTATGCGCAGAAGTCCTGTCAAACCATACAGAATACCGGCCCAGATACTCTCGTCGGAGGCGCCCTCTGCGCTTCGATTCTGTAAGTGTTTTTAAACTACTGCGCATACGATTTTGTACTGAATTCGTATGCGCAGAAGTGTCTAAAACCTTAGAGAATCGCACCGCTGCGCGCTGGAATTGGTTCCCACAGTCAGCCTTCTATAATATCATGCAGGAGACCTCATGTCCCTAAATGTGGCCGATCCATTGGGCTCGCCTCTCAGTGATGGTTTTGATCAGGTGCAATCCTCCTTCGATTCTTCTGAGAACCTCGTCATTTGTGATGTGGTATATCCAGAAAGTACAACTAATTGTTTATTCAACACATTTTTTGTTAATTTTAATACGTAGGTTTTGTTTAGCAAAATATGTTTACTGTCAAAGAAATAAACGGAATAAATGAATTTAGATGGCACCTCCGTAGTAAAATACTAATATAAGAACCTTAAAATGTTATTTTATTATTAATTATTATTAAAATATGTTATTACATAAACTAACAAACAAAAATTATAACGAAAGAAGATTATGGTTAAGTAATATTTTGATATGATAATGATGACGAATATTTTTTTATTTAATGGTATTATTCTTATTTTTCATTGTAAAATATTTATGATTTACATGAAAGTTGGCATTAATATTTGAGGTGATTTTCTTCCAGAATCGTGTATATGGTAGTAACCTGGTGCCCCATTACGTAATGTGTATAAATTTGTTTTTCATGTGGGTGAATTTTTATTAAAATTATTTAGTATTCCAATTTCTCACACGATCAATAACGAATTTCCGCACAATCTCTTTTACGACCACATTTCCAAAACATTAGGCAATTTTACACCACCCAATAATGGCCCTTTTATTATCCTTTACTTTAAATGCCTGCTAAACATTATTAAATTTACCTGCTTTTGTTTATTTTACCTACCTATCTGAAATGTAAAAATGGCAAAATTTGATTTTTATACCAAGATTACCTACATTATTTGATTTTAATTAGATTTTTTCAACACAGATATTACATTTGCTATCATATATATGAAATAACATGGTATTATTCATTAATTCCCCCATGCGCACTCAATGGTGCATAGGAAACTGAATAGGTGATAGTTACACCAGTGAAGTATTGAAATAAAAATTAAGGATCAGTTACACTACAAATGAATTCAGAAGCAAGCTAAGTAAAATACTATTGTTATAATAAATATTTATGTAATATATTAGCTGTAAGAATTTTTTAAATTTTTATAGTAATTAAACTATTCACATCGTTTTGCGTAGTTGTATATCTACTACAATTACCTCTAACTACTTTCCTTTATCCGAACCTAATGGTGCATAGGGCACCACTTTTGAACACCATGTACGGTGTATTCTAAGCATTTTGTTTCATAGAGGTAAGATGATTAGTCCTGCGATTTATTGCCAGTCCAAGGTTGTCACTATTGTTATTATGAAAACCACAAGTAAATAAATATTTCATGAAGACCCCCTCAGGGATCGAACCCGCGACGGCATGCATGGTAGCCCAACGCCCTAACCACGAGCCGGACATATATTATATTGTAATGTTAGAGATTCTTATTTAATCAGTATTTAAATAGAACTCATGGAAAAAAATGACTGCCTCGCGGTGACACCAAACGGCATTTTTATAGCAAGGGAGAAATAGCTTAGAATTTTCTGGTCACTGAACATTTAAATTTCTAATATTTTCCACGACAATCTAGTGCCTTTTATAAACTCATGTTTTTCATAGTGAAACCATCTAGACGCTTCAAGATAGTTCTGATGTTTTTTGGGTCCTCTCACAATATACGAGTATATAGGTACTTAGGTGTAGGTATATCACGATTTGAAAAAGTGTGTAGTATTCGTAAAACCAAATAAACTATAAAATGGTTATTGCGGAGTATGAAACATTTGTTGAGTTATGAAACTTCACGCATATTTTATTCCCAGCTGCGGTGTTTTATGCCCGATACTTAAAACCGTAAACAACTTATGGAGAGATCCAGAACATCAAACTTCTACCACGTTTGTGTACTAACTTATTATAGTACCTAATATTATACATGTATCTGTACTTAACTTAGTATTTAGTGTCTTCGTAAATACGTAACTATTTATCTATGATTTATACTGGGTTTAGAGATTGGACCAGTAGGTATAAGGACATAAGTCAAATAGTAATACAAGAGCTTTTCAAAAACTTTTCTAAAGTTATGTTATTAATTTTATTAAACTCGTTAGGTAGGTACCTAATCGAATTGCTTTTTTATTTTCTTAAAATTTATAAGACAAACTGTAGTCACGAAACTAACTAGGTACCTACTTATCATTTATGGACAATGGACATCTACAGGATATTTGTGTAGGTACCTTCCCTTTTTGACGTGATAACGTCTAATCAATCGATGAACGCCGGTTGCACACACGAAAAAGCATGACTCATTGTCACGTTCCGCCTGAGCCGAGTGTGCAAGCGAGAGCGCGGAACAAGCGATACAGAGGCACGATCGGCCTAAACGTTCGGTTTGTGACGCATCTATCTCTCTTCCACTCCATTGGCCGATGCGTCCGAATAGAAGGGAGACAGCAGCAGCACACAAGCTACAAAGTGAAAGTGAAATTAACGAGTGCAAAAAAAATGTTAACTAATGGAACGAAAAAAAAAAAATTAACTCCTGCTTTGTATTATCCAAAATAATGATAATTCAGTAATAATAATTCAATTCAATTCATAAAAGTATGCTATTTTTCATCAATGTTTTCTTATGACGTTATCATGTAAAATTATCGTCCGTAAACGACTTTACAGACAACCAAAAGTTTTTTGTGAATTAAATGGAATTCTCGAATTCGGCATCCTAAAATATATCCTATTTGGTTTATAAAGTGTTTTGTATTATCATGAAAAATGGAAAACAATTAAGCTGATTTTAAAACATTATTCATGGACTGAAAACTAGATATTTTGTAAAGTATGTATTAGGTAGGTATAAGGTAGGAGAGTATCTACTTATTATTTATTCCTTAAATTATTCACTCAACTTTAAGATTTTTTCGTATGATTTTATACGTGCCTTGTATGGTAATAGTAGCAATAAAATTCATTATTATATTTTACGTGTGCCTTGAGAAATAGGTTGTTTTTTTCAATTTCATATTTGGAAAGCAAACTTTTAACGCATGCGCTAGTTCACTTTTGCGCGGGTTTTACGACGATTTAAGGTCCCCAAAACTCAACGTCTTTACGACACAGTGGCGCCACTAAATATAAAATTATGATAATGTAACCGAGTATAATCCTAAAACTCTTACAAAATGTACGAAGTCAAAACTCACGGCCATATATCGAAGGTTCACAAGATGGCGGCGCGAACGCATGCGGTTCTCACTTCACCCCATCACAATAATCCTCGAGTTTAAATCTGGAGTTATTATCGTAAGGTTGGTGACAACTTACCAGGACTGAGATTGCAACATGAATAATAAATGGCGGCAAATAAGAATAGAATGTCCTCCGACATTACAAGTTACAAGGGGATCTGATTTCCGCCGCCATCTTATTTCAGATGTTCAACAACCTAATTCATTATTAAGTAGATAGGTGGCTGCCTTCCTAAAAAAAAACTCACTTAAAACATAAAAAATACACAAATCTGCTACCAATATTTTCGTAATACCTTTCAGGTAATTTTCATTTTTATGATTCAATAAATTTCCAGCGGGAATTTTTTTTGAGTTGTGAAATGTAAGTAGCTTCGTAGCATTTTAAAACCATGTAATTGCCATTTATGTAAGTACCTTGTTATTTGTTATATTAACCTAAAAGTAGACCTTACCTAGTTTTCTCATTGTATAAGGTTATACAATGCACATTGTTTGATTTTATATTATTTGTATTTTCTTATAAATAACTGTTTACTGTGTACAGTGTACATGTATTATACCTATTGAATAATAAAGAAGTTGAATACAGTACCTACACTAAGGAGAATGTAGGGCAGGGGCATCGTGATTTTCTTTTGGATTGAGCGGTGCTCTTGGCTTTGAATAATTTCACTTGATGTGTTCTGTTCACAATTCAAAAATTAAAACAGTTTTAAAATGTCGTGGCTGACAGAGAGTTCCCCAGTTTACAACAGCCGCGGGTGGTTGTTGGATCGTTTCCCTTTTAACCAGTTGGAGGTAACTCTTCGACTAGTTGAAAACAGTCCTTTTTCTTCTTATTTAACAGCCATTATTCGCCCACTGCTGAACATAGGCCTCTTGTTTATCCAGTTTAGTCTGTCTTGGGCTTCGAGCTGCCATCTTGATTCTTCAGCACTCTTTATATCGTCCGTCCAGCGTCTTGGCGGTCGTCTTACAGCTGTAAAAAGTCATATTTATAGTTGAAATATTTTGGTAGATATATCGTAAAAACGCAAATGTTTATTTCAGATGAAAATCTAAAAATATAGTCTGTATCAATTTAATGTTAAATATATGAAGTCTGGTAGTAATTCCATGATACTTGGACAATGAACTAATAAAATCAAATAAATAATATCAAATCTGTGCAACTCTAGCCAAGATAAGAGAGCAATGGAGCATACTTTTGATTAACTTTCGTTTAACGGTTCAATGGAAATAATTCCCTGTAGGATTATTTCCTTTCTCCTCCTCTTTCATTTAATCCCCTCACTTCTCACCCTTGTTTCTGGATTATCCTTTAAGTACTCAAGTTTATTACGTAAAGCCTTTCATAGTCCATTATTAAATCATACATTTTTAAGTACTGCTAACTTAAAATAACCAACATTGTTTACCAGCACAACGTTGGCTAACTGACAGTTAAACAAGATGTATTTCTTACTACGAATGAATTATTAAAGCCTTCATGAAGACATAATAATTCCGTAATTTGTATTCATGTTTGCATGGCTAATAATACTAAAAAAAACAAGGAACTAGGACCAAAACGACACGTAATCTAAGGAAAATTGGAATGGAAATTATGACCTGTCATTGGCTGGGTTAAGTGCTCGCTTCATGTATTACAACATTCCTTATTTCGCCTAGTATTTGGTATCCATATCTGCCAACTATCACAACTTATATAATATATTTGTACCTACAGTGAAATGGCCCGACGCTTCACATGTGAAAACTCTCTGTCATCCATTGACAAAATTGCTAAGCATTTTTGCAGAAACCGTTATGATTGTGAATGAGATTCTAACCGAATTATATCACCTACTAGGTTATACCTTAATTTATTTATTTATATTTTAATGTTATAGGTACACACAGTGCTATATTTGGTACAAATCAACAAAGAATTTTCAAATTGAGGTAACACATAGAACATAACGTACAAGACAAATTTCTAAAGGCGTGAAGTGTGTGAGAGCAAACAGTGGTTATGTTATGTCATGTGTATGTGTGTTCTTGTATGTGTGTGGAGTGTGGTGTATGTGTTGGGAAATTTGAATATTTAAACGCAGGAGACGATAAGTAAACATAAAGAGGATATCGCCGTCCTGGCAGACCGTCGATGACCATGGTCACCTACGGTGTGTTCGGCGGAGCTGATGGATGCGGGCCTGACGTGGGAGGAGGCGAGACGGCTAGCTGGTGACAGGGTCTGCTGGAGGGATGTAGTGATGTCCACGTGCTCCACATAGGAGCAAACGTGGCGAAAGAAGAATGATTAATGAAGGTAGTACCTTAGTAAAGATTACTCTTAATTTGGAAATCACATGTAGATACAGTAGTACAAATGGTCATGTATAGTAGAACAAATATAATATATACAATATTTAGGATTTCACCTTACCATTTCAAGTGCCACATTACAGTCACTAGTCTGAATTTCCCTGACGGGTCTGGTACACGATACACGATATACGATACACAGCTTCTCTCTTATCTTCCCGCACTGCACCAAGTGTGGCGTGCTGCCATAACCATCGATTGTCTCGCCATTATTGTGTTATGGTAATCTAGAACATTCCACCTGAGTGATACGCCATGAACCGAGGCGGGGCGGGGGGAGGGGGATGTATCGTGGGCTCTTCACACGTGCAGATTCTGGAGGAGATCAAATTTCCGCGGAAAATTCGATCAAAAATTATGTTAAGTAACAAGCCTTCATTCTTCAAGGGTACCTACTCGTATGAACGTATGTACATAAGTGCACACTAAATATTATCCGCCTCGTAGCATAGTGGTAGCGCATTTGGCTACCGTGCATGAGGTCGCGGGTTCAATTCCCGTAGAGGGTCAAGACGAAATATTTATTCCTGAAATCTAAAAAAAAAAATTTTTCGGAAAACTTTTCCAACACAGTAGAGTGATTGACTTGAAAATCTTCGGTACTTTTTTAGTACCTATATTTCTTACTAATAAAAGTAAATGGCATAGTTTTATGTATGTATACTTTTCAAATAGAAAACCAATATTCATTGTATAATTTGTGTATTAATTTAATATCTATACAGGGTGTAACAAAACTCAATGTACAAACGGGAAACCAGTGAATTCACATCATATTTGAAGTCGATTTTGTGGAATAAAATTTTTTGATTTGACCCTTAGTTTTCTAGAAAATTTAGTATGAAGTTGATTTTTTTTTCGATTTTTTTTGCAAATTGTTATCAAATATCGTGTATTTAGTTAAATTAATACTATCCATAAAGAACACAAAATTGAAAAACGCGTTTTAATAAGAATTTGACCAATTTTGCTTAATCTGCCATATTTATGAAAACTTTTGTGAGAAAAAAAAAAATGTTTTTTTCAAGCTCAGATTAAAAAGTCATATTACACAATCGTCTCCATATACGATGTAGATTCACCAGTTTCCCGCTTGTACATCGAGTTTTGTTACACCCTGTTTATATTTTAGCTTTTAACGTGCAGCAGAATTAGAACATTAAAAATATTGTATACCTCCGTCTCCGTTGAGTTTAAGATTGAGGCAAAACAAGAATAGATCATAGAAAAAGATTTCTCAACCTCACAAATTGATCAAAAGGTTGTGGCGTCCTTGGATTTTCCGGGCGGGAAAAGAAAATAACCTGTTCCTAGGTTAGTTTCCTCTCGCTTGTCTAAAATCACCTACATTAACCCTGCCTTTACGGAGGGATCACTTCAAACGGCATTTTTGGCAAGATAAAAATAGAAATTATGATAGTTAGTTTTATTGAAAAGAAACACCTCTATTTTAATTATTATGTACCAGAGCATTTATAATAGCATGTTTGAAAATAAATGAATCTGGCATATCAAAAATGCTGTCGAAATATCCATTTTTACATGGGATCGGGTTTACAAGATAATTGGAAACTTTTTGTAAAGAAAAATACTTTTTTCTGTCGTTGCATAGCAATCTCCGTTTTGCAAGAGTCTGAAAATATGAACCTTTTTATGGATCTATGGATTTTAACCCGGATTTTATGGATTTGAACTGAAAGAAGATGTGGCGGAAGAAATGACGTCACGCGGGCGAAGCGAAACGAACGGACCAGAGCCGAGCGGCACCGAACACGCTCGGGCAACATCGAGAATATTTTGACCTTCTGCGTGACAGGACGTCGCTTTGCTGAGCATTACTTGCCGCCAAATTGTGGCAAACTAGATTCACTTTTATTTTCCATCATTCATTTTTAACCAGTAGTTTAATTAGTTAAGTTCATTGTATTAGCTTCTAAATTCTATAAAACTGTAAGTACCTTTCATTTCTCTCTCTGGGCACCCACATTAAACCATAACCTACCGGATAACTAATCCGGTGACCAAACTGGTATACTCACACACAGGTATATCCACAAGGATAAGAAACGAGGAAAGGAATGCAGATTTTTTCTTCTTCTTCTTTTGCCTAAGGCCCTGGGGTCTTTATTACTTCATCTCAAAAACCTCATCAGTTCTGGTAATGTCTCAGTACGGTAAGGGTTTAAAAACGTCACCCGCTTTCACATGGTTAGCCGCAACGTGACCGATCGTGTAGAAGGACGCACTCCGACTGAATGGACGGGTGATTATCGTCAAAGTAAGCGACATAATCGTTCTTCCAACTCTTCTGTACCCCCACCCCTCAGTATCTACCACCACCCCTCTTTATCTACCTCCACCATCACGTCTATCACTTTGATAATGATTCCCCATCCGTGAAATCAATTTAGCTGGAGCTATCTGAACTAGTCATGATCGCAACTGATTGATAATTGTAATCGAATAAAAACCCGGTTTAGAAAATATTAGTAGTTTACCTTATTCGCATCTAATGGTGCATAGAACACAACGAATTTTTTTTAAACAAATTGAAATGTGCAAATATTTTATTGAAGCCAGACTGTTTGTGCTGTGAAGTCAGCTCCAGAATGTAGTCATCACGAGGCTGCTAAAAATGATTATGTAAAACTAAACTAACTAACCATCACGCCATTTCGCCAAGGGGTAGGCAGAGAGGATAGAACGCCACACCACTCTGCCCTGGCATACTTCTCTTGCTTCCTCCACATTCATACATCTTCTCATGCACGCACGTTGATTATTCCGACTTCTTACTTGCCCACTGTCAAGCACCTGTTTTACTTGATCATGCCATGTCTTTCTCGGCCTTCCTCCACTTCTACACCCAGGCACAGTCGCATCATATATTTTTTAGCCGTTCTTTCAACATCCATTCGCTGTACATGACCGAACCATCGTAAAAGACCTTTATTAATTTTGTCGATAATGCCTCAGCCTTGCATTGATTATGTTATAAATAAAAAATTAAAAATAAAAAATATTGACTGTTTTAATCGATAACCGATTCGATTATTCGGTTATTTAGTAAAATGATACTGAATAATAATCGATTGTTCAACTACTAAAGTTTTTTTATGTCACACACTCACATAATTTTGAGTAGTTTAGTTTTCTAACATTGATTAACTTCTTCTGTCTCGTTTGACTGATTGAATCTGCAAAAAAGTATTTCAAGACTTGAAGTAGATTTTCGTTACTGCAACTTTAAAAATGTAATATTTTTTTAATCTGTTGTCATAAGTGGTTATGCCCTTCCCTAAACCGAATGTTCCCGTTTGTACACCTACTCTGGTATCTTGGATACAAATCTGATATTTCAAAGATCCGCGTCATGCCGCTATGACGGAGGCGGAAATGGTAGAGAAAATAAGGGTGTATGCATTGATATGTACGATGTACGTATGTACATTTTTCTTGATCATATTAATACATATAATATTCGATCGCGAAAATTCATGGTTAGGCTTCAGTAGTCAAGATAAACGTGTGTAATTATTGTAGATTTGAGGCCGACAAAGGTCTCCATGATAATGAATTATTAATTATTAATTTATTTAACCATCTCAACTGGAGGTGAAATTTTTAAAATTGTATTATTTTATTTATTTAGTACTATATAATTTTTATACAGACTAATATTATTACATTACACTTTGTTTTTCTTTCCTAACTATTCTTATCCTACCATTATACATTTTTCAATTTAGCTTTAATATAATACCTACCCTAATAATTTTCACACATATATTTTTTACATTTTATCATAAATAACTTTACATTTTGTTCATTTCTTATTTTATCTGGAATCTCCTCATACATTTTAATGCCCTTATACATTAGACAATTCTGTGACATAGTTTTTCTTTTCTTTTCTAATTTTTGAACCTCCTTTTGCATATTTATGAAAAAAGTCATTGTTTTTTAATTGGTTTTGCAAACATCTTGGAATTATCCCTTTTAACAATTTTGTTAATTTCAATAACAACATTATATCAGCAATTACCGAGGGGAACAACGTCACAAACACCCAGGCTTGAGAAAAATAACTTTTGACTTTTGTGTTCTCACCGGGAATCGGACCCAGCACCTCCGTATCGTGAGTCAAGCGTATTAGCCATTACGCTACAGAGGAATGTGGGATTCCAGTGGTATCCAGAATTAAATTTTAAATTTTTTTCATTGACGCGACGAAAATTTAAGAGATATCGTTTTCCATAATAATAATATTTTCTTGGTTTATGAAAACAAAAAAAAAAAATGTTTAAATAAACAACGACCGTTAAAGTCTACAAACATTATTTTCCACATATTTATTAGTTATATACTTACTCGCACCAATCCAAATACATTATAAATTAAGGACCGCAGTTAATAAATGAATAACAGTTTCTCAATTGAATGCGCATTGCTGCTAATGGACATATTTCATGTCAGAAAATGAGCGGAGAATTATCACGGAGGAATTATTATCTCAGCTGATGTTGGTTCAACCAGGATCGGGGTGTGTACACAGGGTCGGGTCGGGGATTATTCTCGAGCTTGTCGTAAGCGGCCGGGGGCCTACGTTGGAAACACGAGATACTTTGTCATCGAATGGTGGTCTTCGAAGAACATCAGTAGTGGTTTGACGTTGTAAGGAACACAGGGGTGAGGCAACAGACGCAACGACCCTTGGTATCAACTGTCATCCGGTGAAGGCGTTGCGACTGGCTGAGCCATATTTACGTATGCCTTTTGATAGCTTTACCAACCATGCTTATCTGTTTTACAAAGCATCAGGTTCTCGGGGTCCGCGTCATGCGGACGTCCGCTGTTGGTAGTTTGCTTCAGAGCTGCTGGACATGGAATTAACTTTGTGCAGGCAGTTTGTGGAATCCTAGGAAGCGGATATGGAATGATGATGATAAGTGGTGGTCTTGACCGTTGGATTTGGAAAGAGAAGGCATAGCTAATTTATATATTTTTTTACATCGAGTCATATACAGTGCATGCAGCTCAACTATGGATTAAACTCCCACTCACCATAAGAGACGCCGAAACAGTTAGATACCTACCTTTTTTTTTAAAAATGGGAGTTACATTTATTTTTCGACCTAGCTTATGACGTAGAAGGTTTATATTTCGCCAGGTGGATTTTATTTCATTGACTATCTACATAATATGAATTATACATACAATTCCGACTATTTGAAAACAGTCCCAAAAAAACTGAAATATTTGAGTATATCATAAGAACTCAAATGTTTCTTTTTAATTAAAAAAATAATATATATATATTTATATATATAATACACATAATATAGGTATTGTATTAGGATCAGGCGGTACCTGTTATGGTTGAAAAAACATTTCCTATCCATTTATTCCTTTTCCTGTCTTTTCCACCCTTTCATTTTATTGATTAGAGATCTTCCTTTATTTTGAAATATAATATTATGTCGTTTGTGTTATTTAATACTACAATAGTATTATTTTATTGATTTGATCGACGAAATCAACACTAGGCAAGAGGCCCGCCAATGTACTCCAATATTAATCATAAAGCTAAAATAAATAAATAAATGATGAGTCATTTGGCGTCGACATAATTTTCAGGGTAAAAAGTCGACAAATGAAGAATGATGAATGACGAATGACTCCGTCGTTTTATGCTAGTTTAAATTATGTTCATTTGTGTAAGCAGTCAGCTTTGCCAATTTATAAAAGATGCACATGATTTTGAAGTCACACAACTCTTGCATAGGACCCCTTAGCGATATTTCTCCTCTCAATGAATGACAAATAGTAGTGCGGTAATAATGATTTGCAAGATGCCATATGTTGGCTCCCATAGTTTGATCTACATAAGATCATTATTTTATGCACATTTAATTTAAACGAAAAAAATGTTTAGTAAATCAAGTTTCACTGCACTTGGTTTATAATGCAGTGCCCTATGCACCATTGGTCGCGGATAAGGGAGAGTAGTAATAGTAGTGCCTATTTGTATACCCAGAATCAACTGTGGTTGCCGAGTTAGCCAGAATTATGATTGCGGGTATGAATCATGGCGGGTGAGGCGGGTTTGTAAACCAAGAAAAAGTTTTCCCGTCATGCTACTCTACTCTGTAACTAATGTTACTTTGTACTCCATTCCATGACAGAAAGCAAATAAATGAATATTTTCTCCTCCGCGGGATTTCTGTACACCGCCACCGTGTTTTTGTACCTCGTAGGACGTCCAAAACCAAAGGCGGACATCTCAATTTACTACTAAAGATTTGACATTTACAATTTGACATCTCAACAGAGGCGAGAAGTTTGGAAAGGAATATGGATATCATGGGGCTTCTGTCATTGTTTTAATTTTACCATGAAAATGCTTAAATACCTAAAACTTCAAAAATTCTTCATTTATTTTTTTTACTTATTTTTTTCCCTTAATCTCCAGGCCATAGAACATCTTTTCCGCAATACAATTTTCCGCATAGGTACATTTTCATAACATTATTTTTTTCTCTACATACAACGTTGATCCACCTTATTGTATATATATACAGTGAAATGGTGCGACGCTTCACATGTGAACACTCTTCAATATTTATTAATTACTGAAAATAAAAAAAACTTTGTTCAACAACAATACTGAAAATACAAATCTTAAATATTAATGACGACGCTTCACATGTGAACACTCTTTATTTATTAGGAAAATAAAAAAAACTTTGTTCAACAATAAATACAAAGTTTTTTTTTGCTGTGATTAATAACACTGTTTGGTAGGAAAAAAAAAATATTTCTACAAAAATATAATTGATGGAGATGGCCACGTTTGGTATTTAAGGTCACATGTGTTCCTGTATTCCCATGTTTCTAGAAACGTCAGGAAAGTGGAGAAGGGCTGTATGTTATTTATTCATTATCTTGTTATTTTGAGAATTCTTATTTTGTATTAAAAAGGGAAATTTCAGCGTATTTCATGCGACACGACCTTTTATAGAATTTTCGAAGTCCAAAATAAGATGAATGTTTATTTGTAATTATTTAAATATCACGCGTCATGCAGTGGTTTCATATTATAGAAGAATTTTTTTTTACTAAAATAATTATCATCAGCATGGAATGATGACGACGATGATGATAATGATGATTTTTAATGATGATGATAAAACCTGTGCTTCTTCCCAAATCCATTTTAAGTCCCTTAGTTCTTAAGTAAATTTCCGACAAAAAATTAAACTGTAATTATTATATAATAGTATAATTTAAATGATTTGAACTAGTGTTTTGATAGCACTGTTATAGGTTCTGGTGGTTATTCGATTCTACTCTTTTTTCTCCCTAGGAATTGATAATATTATTCAATAATTTATTCGTCCTAGTAACAGCGAGAAATAAAGTACGGTGCATTGATTTATTAATACACTTAGATTTGAACTGAACCCAAAAAATGAATGACACTTCGACTCCGCCAAAACCTCCAACTCCGCCAGACGCGTATTCAGTATTTCTTTAACCGATTTAACTTTAACGATATTAAAAGTCTTTTACAACTATATCTCTTCCAAGCGTTAATTTTACTTTTGACACATGGGCGCCTATGAAGTTCCGTAATTATTGACAGGCAACCATAGACCGAAAAATGCAATACTTCATGTTTTTTTCTTTACGATAGTGAAGCACATGTTCTTAAGCTCCGATATTTATCGATATCGATGTTTATTGAGCCTTCTTATGCAACAAGGATTATTCAAGTTGATTTTTTCCATGAAAAAATATAAAATGTGATTTAAATTAAAACCCATTTGTTTTTTTTTCTTTGTTTGTCGCGACACAGAATTTCTCTATAAATAGACAATAAAATAGTCCTATGCATATTTGGGTTTTCTGTAGATCCTGTACCCGATGTCAAACTCCAATTAAGAAGTTTATCGGGACTGTATTTAAAGTTTCTTTTGTAAAGAAATTATGTATTTTTTGTAATATTTTTTATTGAATAAAGACTGTTAAAAAAAAAAGTTTTACGACAGCGCTTTCGTAATATAAACTCTGCTTTAAGTGTTAAACTGATTAAAACTTCTTCATAAATAAAGTCGATTTTTATGAGAAATCGATTCGGTAACGCATTAGGACATCCCTAATCGATACATAATCGAGCTGTCAAAAGTAAAATAAACGCTTGGAATTAGATAGTCTTAATTATTAACATCAACCAATTATTATCAATCACTACACTATTATTATATATCTATAGTAACGCAGATTACAGCTTACTGCTTTACCAACCATGTTGACTTCCATCTGTTGGGAAAGCAGTGGCCCTGCACTTAATCACCCACTCCACAGATGGCGCTGAAGAAAGTATTTCTTTACATCTCCCTCCACCAAGAAGAATGTTTTTACTAAAAATGTTCTCTTATCTACACTTAAGCCATTAAAACTAATTCAAGGCCTCACAATATTATACTATCCTGTACAAATATTTTTCTGTTTTTATCGTATAAGTTTTGTGATATGAAAGAGATTTGACTCTGCTTTCTTATGACCTGTATCAATTTATCGGCGGTCACCCATAAATAATTTCAGAAATAGAACGCGGACACGGAGTGAATCAAGTACTGAGTCGCAAAATAAGAATATTAGTTTTTGGTGTTGCGGATTTTCAGGGCATAAAAAATCAAATTGTACATTTTTTGAAGAAGAAATGTCGGAACTGCGGAAATTTGGGACATTTAGAGGCGGTCTGTAAATTTAAAGAAAAAAATTCTGTCAGGTCAATACAATCGGTCAACGCATTAAAACCAATTATAGTAAGGATGAAATTAGATAATATAGAATGTTCTGCGATGATTGACTCAGGGGCCGGAATTTCAGCAATACCGTACAGTATTTATGCTAAAATGTTACCAGGAAAAAAGTTGATAGGTAGAAATTTAATTTTAACGTCATACGATAATAGTTATCTTAAAGTAAAAGGTAAAATAAATGAGTACAATATAAAAACTATGTGTAAACAATGTGAATTTTTTGTAGTGCAAAACGGATCGGAAATTATAGTGGGAAGAGATTTCATGGACATATTATTCAATATTAATACATTATTTATTCCATGGGATAAAATACCTAAAGAAAGACATGTAAATAGTGAAGTATTTGAAAGGGTTTAAATAAATAAGCACAAACAAAAGAAATATTATAAGGGTAAAAAGAAAAGTTAAAACATTTTTTTTTTAAAGAATTTTTCTATTAAAAACCTTTCAGCAGGTTTTCCTATATTTTTCTTTTCTTGCACCTTGCTAATTGTGTTATTTTGTGATGGAATCATCCCTCCTGTAATCTCATCTAAATACTGGTCACCAAATTGTACGTTTTTACCTTCATCTAGGTATATTTTCCTTAATTCCGTATTTAGAGGGATCCATACTGTGCGAGCTTGGTGTCTTTTTTTAAGCAAATTTTTGACTTCCATCTGTTGGTAAAGCAGTGGCCCTGCACTTAATCACCCACTCCACAGATGGCGCTGAAGTATTTCTTTACATTTACTGTAACTATAATTTTTTCTATCTTCCTCTTAATTTGTTAAAATAAAAAAATTAAATCTTTAGCATTTTAAATTATCATCACTTCATTTTCAGACGAATAATGTAAAAATCCATATTCGTCATCTTTTTCCATCAAACAAAATTTAAAAAAAAATGAAATATATTTGTTAAACACGAGTGTGATAGGGATTACCCATGATTAATATCAGCTTGATTAATTATTTGGTGATAGGGGATGGTGGGTGGAAAAATACCCTTCATCTGATTCAATGCCATCCGGACTACATTAAGGGATGTTTACTCAGTAGAATAGTCAAAGCCTTACCCGAGCAACCCCATGATCGGCTACTGGAAATAATATTACAGATGTTTTATCTAGGCTTTATTTCACATACGAGGTTTATAGGGTTAAGAGGACGCTTTGTTTAAAATAAAATGTTTTTACGTTCGTAGGACTTTATGGGCAAGGCAAGGCAAGAAAAAGTCGTGTTTTTCCTTTTACTTGTAGCTAGGGACTGAGTTAGCGGGCATATTTTCAAAAACCTATATTTTTTTATAAGGCCAATGTCAAAATTATAGTTATCTCGTTTGTAATATTATGAGGGCACTATGCCACGTGACCTGCGGCCGCTTCTCCATACAATCGTATTCTTCGATTTGCTACATGGGATTTAGCACTAGAGAAATGATTTTTCTCACAAGTTTTAGATATCGATCGTAAGTCGCGAACTGGGCTGCTGTCTGCCAGGACAGAAGGCAATGGAGGAAGCTGCTCCACGGAAGGCGTTGTACCTCAACAGGACGTAGCCACTAGCCACATATCGTTTGTGAAGTTGTTTTCCCCTGTAATGGGGCCTCCTGGCCTGTTGAGGTGGTTAAATAAATAAAAATAAAATAAAGGATGACCGGTCGGTATTAATTAAGCCCTGCAACCTCTAAATACCAAGGTCTTCCACTGATTTTTTTTATTACCAAATTCATTTACACATATCTGTGGAATTTTTAATTAAATCAACAATTTAAAAACAAATGATTTAAATGTATTTTTAACAACAACATTTTAAAAGTATACAAATACTTGTAGACAAATGACTGGGTTATACAATGACAGGTCATAAGCCCTGTAAACGCCTAGATAACCCACATTCATTTCCAGAGTTTCTCTGTCTCTATTGAGATATCAATAATATCTGATATCAGCCCAGCATGGGTATAATCCAGTAATTTGTCTACAAGTATTTGTATATGTTCAAAATGTTGTTAAAAATATTTACTAGTAAAAATTAAAAGCAAACAAAATTGGAGAGACATCTTCAGGCGTCTTCTAGTAAGTAATAACGCTCGATAGAGCCTTACCTACACCAATAAAGTTAAATTGCCAAAAATGCTTAACCATCTTCTAGAGAGAAAAAATATTAAAATCTGTCGAAAAACCAACTCAAATGTGAATACTTTTGTACAAACTCAACATATATAGAAGTTTCAAAAATTTGTCATATATGGTTGTAAGATGATAGGCGGAATGGGGAATGTTGTAGTACATCAAGTGGCCACTTAACCCAGCCAATGACAGGTCATAAGCCCTGTAAACGCCTAGATAATCCACATTCGTTTCCAGAGTTTCTCTGTCTCTGTTGAGATATCAATAATATCTGATTTAAATGTAGTTGCAAAAGTTCCATATTAACTAGGTTATTCGTCCATATTATTTTCCACAATCTGACGAATTGTTTGAACAGAGGGGATAATCGCCTATCAACGAAACTGGGCTCAATAGTTTACGGTAAATTTTTATATCTGGAACGTTCTGCAGACAGTATGAAATGGTGCTGAAGATAGGTACTAAGTAATGCTTTAAGCTCCTGGAAAGCGATTAGAAATGAAATCCTACAGTTTCTACGTATACCTATGGTCGATATAAAATTATGAAATTAAACAACTTTTGTTTTAAACTACTTTTTTTTTTTTTAACACGCCAACCGGTTCGGAGACACTACTCTTTCATCAGGGCTTTGTATAATAATAATAATTTTGTTTGAATATTTAACAATGATATTAATGTTACCATTAAATATTTAAGCGCTTTAAAAACACTAAAAAATTAAATTGTTTGAAAGAAGAATTAGTTCAACGTCTATTCTCATTAATCTGTCAACTTTTTATTTATAAGTGACTACATTCCAATGCGCCGATCATGTGTTTCTCCCCCGACTTCACTCCCCTCTCCACCCCTTATCCCAGTACCTGTTCAACCACTTCAACATTTTTAGTTAGCGACTTATTTCTTAATTTTAAATTATTATTATACAAAGCCCTGATGAAGGAGTAGTGTCTCCGAAACCGGTTGGCATGTTAAAAAATAAAAAAGTAGTTGAAAATAAAAGTTGTTTAATTTCATAATTATGGAAAACTACAAAGTGAGTGCTACAAACATTGAGTTGATATAAAATAACCTTACACGGTCGATTAAGATTACCCAAATTAAATCAACAGATCCAATAATCTGCCTTCGAGACAAGTAATTGGCAGCCAGCTACGTGCCTTTTTTCAAATCGGGTTCGCGTCCCGTAGTTTGAAGGTATGACCACACAAAGGATATTTCAAATAACAATTCACCCCAAGTGTTCATATTACAACTTTCCCTTTGTCTACAGTGGTGCATAGTGCACTGCATTAGTACACTAAGTGCAATAATGCACCTTGAGGATGTGTTACATGAAGGCTAGATGGTCGATCTTACGCTTTAGCGCCAGTCCAAGGTATCAAATACGAGATATTTCCATGTGAAAATTACATTTAAATAATTATTTCATATTGACTCCGCCGGGTATGAAACCCGTTACCACATGCGTGGTGGCCCAACACGCTATCCACTGTTACACGAGACGGAAGGTTTGAAAACACAGTGGATTCCACATTCAGCAAGTAACAAGATATTCACACGTTTATGACGTAATATCTAATCAAGGTAGACGCTTTCGTTGTGTTTGGGTTCCTAAATTGGTTTAGCCAGACCACATTGTCAATTGATATTTGCACCAACAATGCAGCTGATTTCAATGACCATTGAACATTTACAATCAAATGCAATTGCCGTGTATACAATAGAAGTAATTTTAGCGCAACTAACCGCTGTTCTACTTACCTATAATAAATTATATGGTTTTTCTAATTTGCGTATAAATTCATTGTAAATTAGCGATTCTATTCTAATTATTTATTATTACTTATTATTTGGACACTATAAAGCCTTGTTTTTTGCAAAAATGCATCTCATGATTGCTGCGCAAAAGAAGCTCGATTTCAACACGTCCTACAGCTAAACACATGGGCGTTTGAAATTTTTGTCCCCATTAGATTACATAATAATAATTGGATAACTTATTAAGCTCCATTTTTATGAAAAATCAACTAAAGTTTACGAATGCAAAATCTAACGAGAATTTGAACTACGGAAAATGTGTGTTATTTAATAATTTCAGCTCTCCTCCTACCGCATTTAATTGAAAATAATTTGTATGGTCGCGACATGATTTTATTGATAAATAAGTTATGGAATACCGATAGAGGCTCAACTCTAACTCATTTAGCAGCTACAAAGCGCATGAACGATTGGAGCTTTTGCTTTCTACTGACATCAATCTGTAATAATTATTTTAAGTTTTGATTTACTGATTGGGGCTAGATTACAATTTTAAACTTTCTACTTACCCAAGTCTAATAGTGGATTGAATCTACTGGTAAGCATTTTATAATAATTTGTCTTGCAGCTACCAAGCGCATGGACGATTAGAGCAAGTAAATGGTCCTTTTTTTAAGCAGAAAAAAAATCTTCTTTATTTTTATACTGATCTATTTTTATGTCGCCTTTCCCACAATTCATAAAAATAATATTACAATGTATTTTAAACACATAGCAAAATATAACAGTATCTTGAAACGGAATTATTTTAAGGGATGTAAATTTCCAAACCGCCATTTCCATTGTCGCTTTTATACAGCGGTTGTAAGAATATAGGATATCAATGGAGATATTTCTTCTAACCATAAACCGCAAATTCCCCTGAATTCAATGCCGTTGAAAACTGAAAGCTATGAAGTTGGAAAAGTAAAAGATGTTTTCGGAATTGGGAAAGAGATTTGTTTCGTGGAGTTACGTTAGAAAAGAGGATTTAGGTTTTTTTATTCTATCCATCCTATAAGTTGCGCATGGATACTTTACTTAATATATTATTTAGCCAGATTTTCAATTTGTCAGCACAATCAAAGAGTATTATTAGGTATCATAGTATTTACTTGAAATAACTATCAAATGTCACTACTACTACTATTACGGCACATAGGCACTGCAACGGTACAACAAATGCAGTGTATCTTGATAATTTTATTACATGAAGGTAAAATGATCTGTCATACGCTTCAGTACCAGTCCAAGAAATCACACATGAAATATTAATATGAAAATCATTTGTAAATAAATATTTTGTTATGACCCCCTACGGGATCGAACCCGCGACCTCATGCACGGTAGCCCAATGCGCTTCCACTATGCTACGAGGCGGACAATCATTAAGATGTACGACTATTTTGTAAATGCACAATGAGAAGAATGATATAAACAAATTTTATTAAGATGTTTTTTCGTAATATTGTTTAATATGAAAATGGTTGAAAAAATACGAAAACGATTAGAAATTCATGATTCTTTGTGAAACTATAATTTTTATTTATTAACTTGAAAACATTGACAACTTTTGTGTTAATTTTTTTCGTCAATACCGCTAACCCCATTTAGTAAGATTACAAAAGGAATTATATGCGTACTTTTCTTAAAGTATATATAAAGCCATAATGTTTTAATTGAAAATAAATTCTATTGAAAACTAAGGCAAATTATATTTTTATCACGAGCCTACAAACCGCCCCTAGAGAAGTGAAACACGATACTATTAAAGGATTTAAGGATATTCAAATCCGATTCCACAACGATAGCCTATCCTTTCTCCTTTTGGCATTTGGACAGAACTTTTTACAAAACATGAATAAACATGACTGTACTTGATAAAGTAAAACATTCACTTAAAGATAAAATAGAAGTTAAGAAAGGGTTAGGAAACATATATTTTATTTTACTGTTTTCAACATAAATTTTTGCCGTCTTCTCTAGAATGATAAAGAAATGATTTATTAATGATATCCCAACAGAGACAGAGAAACTCTGGAAACGAATGTGGATTATCTAGGCGTTTACAGGGCTTATGACCAGTCATTGGCTGGGTTAAGTGGCCACTTGATGAATACAAACATTCCCTATTCCGCCCATCAGCTGATAACCATACATGACAAATTTCAGAACATCTATTAGTATGAATTATCCTGCCACGTTTCACTTTACAAGTGATTTTCTCACTAGTGACATCTGTTGAGAAGATTGAAGACTCTGTTGGGATATCAATAATATCTGATATTAGCCCAGCATGGGTATAATCCAGTAATTTGTCTACAAGTATTTGTACACATTTAAAATGTTGTTAAAATTATTTATAATTTTCGCTTAAAAATACGATAAATTGTAAAGGTGTAATATTACAACAACGAAATGGTATTACTGCTACATTCCCTTCTCCGCATCCAATGGTGCATAGGACACTGCAAATGACCTACGGATGCAACAAATGAAGATTCACTGCACTTGATGTACCAATGCCCTGTGCACAATAGGGAAATGTCCTATATTTTAAAATTCCGTATTTTGTTTGTGAATAGTAATGAATAATTAAAAATTTTCCATGAAATAGAAAAAAAAAAAAATTCAAAGATTTCTCGTAAAAATACTATATTTAAAAACGGATTGACCACAAACGGATGCTTTTAAAGCACCCATCTCCTAAGCGTACAAAAAGGGTCGTAGATACTAAATATATATATGTAGTAGATGCCACAGAAGTGGCTAAAGTGGAAATCACAATCTAAAAAAATTTAAGGGAAAAAAAGTACTACATAGTGATAATGTTTTAGTAATTTTCAATAAAAGTTTGCTTAATACAACGTCTAGTTGACTTATTTTTTTTACGTTCAGATGAATGACTTCATTCGGATGAAAATCAACCAAACGTTAAAACGATTTATTTAAATACCTCTTTTGTCAGAAATTGTTGTAGCTGCATAAGTTGATGGGTAGGTACTTCCTTCTCTATTATGCTTTTTAAAAACTGTCTAAATTATTTATACTGCATATATAAAATATGGAAACTATATTTCCCTTAAGGCACTGCTTTGTTAACTAAGGCAGATGTACCTTGATTATTTTGGTATCATTAATGGTTAGAATGATCTGTCTGCAGTGCCCCTATGCACCATTAGGTTTGGTTTAGGAAAATAACTAGTAGGAGGCATATTTACTTTCATAATTTTTGTGTCTATTAACACGGGGTCTTCTAACATAATTTACCTGCAAAAAAAGTATAGTCTTTATTTAAAATATACCATTACAAAAACTTTATTGTAAAGATAGAAATTTTTAACAAGCATCGTTTTATAAGCTACTAAGTGCTTCGAACAAGAATCTCTCAGAAGTAACATTCAGACTTGAAACTTACTAAGTGTCTGACTGGTTACCCACTACGGCAATAACTTTGTTCACAATTGGGCATCTTGCGTCATAACTAGATTCTTCGTCACACGTTTCAGGATGGCCTTTCGTGTGCTGGAGTCCATAGACGGTGGAATTAGATGTATAAGTGGTTGTTGTGACAATTAGCCCAAGGTAGCGTAATTTTAGAAATGATTTGTATGGTAACGCCCTTCTAGTGCTTTCTTGTTGAAGTCGTATGTCTAAGTGTCTAAGTGTAGGTCGGAGTGTATGATTGAAATACTTCTGCTATTTGAATAACTAAGTTTTCTTAAATGTTATTTCTTATTAGGTTTGCTTTGGCCGTATGGAGTACTGATAGGTAGACTCGGATAGCTATTTCAGCCAGCAAGATATGGTAGATAGTTTGGGGTGTCTGTTGCTGATATACTACTCACACGTTAAGTTTTTCTCTTGATATATACCTAAATTTAGATTTCTGTAATCAACGCGCAACGCTTTGAGTGTGCGATTTTTATAATGCCATTAGTTTATTGTGTTTTGTTAAAATATACCCCTGGCGGAAATTTTTAATAAAAGTTTCTTCTTCTTGTTCTTTTCGCCACGTTCGCTTCCTTTGTGAAGATGTCGACATCACTAGTTCGCACCAGGAGACCCTTATCATCAGTCAGATCTCCGTTCATTAGTTAGGCTTGCGTCATCGAACGGTCTGCCAGGACGGCGGGGGATCTGCAGCTTAAACAAAGTCAGTCGGGTTCAGGCTCTCTGTGGCACCCGGAGTACATTGACTCAAGCCAGGTCCAAAGCCGCATCTTCACGACTCCAGTTTTGGAGGTTTGCTCGTCCGTTCCCGAACCTCAAGTACTGTTTTTACAGTATATTCGTACTTAAGCGAGCGTTCGGCTCTCTTCAAGTAGAATTGAAGACGTGAGGGGCTCACTTCTGTATTTTTAGAAATAAAAATTTAAGTATAATTCAACAGTTTATAATTATTTATTTTGTAGAAGAAATTTATTTTTATTTAATTGATGTGTCATGGTGGCCCTCTGTAGGGACAATAACTATAAAACATCTAAAAAAAGTGATTTCGGACATAATCTAATAACTAACGTTGTGCATTTTATATGTTAGTGCTGGTGAATAGCGTCCATAGTTTTTGAGTCAATGGATTTGGAATAGCGCGGCAATCTCGTGTTTTTATAAAAGTATGAAATCCTTGTGCAGAATGATAAATATTTGGACATAATATTCTGGACAATGTTAGAATTGGAGTTTAGATTAAGAAATTTAGGAGCGATTTACTCGTATTTGTAGTTTAAAACAATTCCGTGACGTTATTTATTTGTTAAAACATGGGTCTTATGTTCTTGTTACGGTAGGTACTTGGTTATAGAACGTAATTAATTTTATAAAAAATATGGTCACATGCGCAAAATGTTGCGTCTGCCTTGTTGGACTTTAAATTTATGCTGTGTTCGAAATCATGGAACCCCTACTAATTCGAAATTGTACCAATGTTTTTTAAAAAAGTGCATCTTCGGCCAATCTTGGATTTATAAAATAAACAAAAATAATAAAAATCCGAAACCCCAAGAACCTCCAATATACGTTTGTAAATGATTAAGGGCTCGCTCCAGGACCCAAAGAGCCACTGACCGTGGGAGAAATCGTTCATTATAGGGGAAGATTCCTGCCGGATGCTAGCTTGTCTGGTGACCTTTCCCTTTTTTTCAGATGTTTTAGTGGAGGTCCCTCAAACAAAATGGAAATCAGGGGCCACCTTTGCTACTCATGGTCTTATTGTTTTTTATTACATCGGCCATCATTGGTCGTTTTAAAATAAACAAAAATATCCAAGAACCAAGAACCCCCAATAATCTTGAATTTGATACGGGCACGCTCCCAGAGACCCACAGAGCCACAGACCGATGAGAATCGTCATTATAGGGTAGTTTTCCTGCCGGAGGTGCTTGTCAGGAGACCTTCTCCCTCTTATACCTACTGGTTTTATGTTGGTTATCAATAAAATCAGAAAATAATGGCACCCTTTTGATACCATTTGTTCATATTTTTTTATTCTGCATCGGCCATCTTGGATTTAGAAATATAACAATAATTCAAAAACACCAGAACCACCCAAGAACCTTGGAAATGATTACCATGTTCATTTTATCAAATATAGTGGCGTCCGCCTTCTTGAATTTAAAGCAAATGCATTATTTGAAAATTAGGACCAACCATCAACGCATTTTAGTTTTATTAATAATATTGTTTTAAGTATCTTAAGCTATCATTCTCATATTAAAAAATACATTTGCTCTTAATGGGAAGAATTATGGTATGGTGTTTGGGGTTTTTTGATTTATTACATTTTAAAATGTAGATGTTCATAGGTTTTCTTAAATATACAATAAATAGCTTTTTCAGGAATTATACTGAGTCCATATGCTCATTTTTAACAAAGATTCTTTAAACTCAAAGAAATGAAAAAAAAAAAGCTACGGATCGCTTCAAAAAAATTATATTATAACCGTTTGCTAGCTTTGTCAACTTTATATTATTTTAATCTCATACAATATGATAGGTTGGAACTTTATAGCAATAAAAAAAACATTTGTGGTCCTATGTCGTCGATTTAATCTCGGGACTGTCTTTTTCAAAATGCAAATTAAAGATTTTCAATTAAATAAATAATAATTTGGAAATCGATAATAATTTCTTTATTTTTCATACAATACGGATTTATCTTGTAAATTTTGGATTCAAGGTGTAATTGATCAATAAAAATATAAAGTAATGAAATAGGTCCAGCTGTCAAAGTCAAAAGCATTTTGTATTTAGATAAATTTGCTTAATAAATTATTTGTTTGAAAGGCAAAAAATAATTGTATTAGTCATAGACAGAGGAAATTATACGGAAATCATAAAGTAGGTACTTTTATTTTAGGCAGGTTTTAATATTATTTTTCTACGTAATGGTAACAATTTTTAATTTGACATTTATTAATTAGGGTACAAATAATCTTTTAATTACACAGTTCGTTCATCATTTCGTCTCGCTTTTACCAAGCAGAAAAAGGTAAAAGGTGCCTCTCATCACACATACGCTTTGGGAAATTCATTTTTTAATTGTAATTTTTATGAAAAATGAAATCGGGGTCAATTTTTTTAACAGATATCGGTGGATGTCCGCACCTTCTGAGCGATTTGACCGAAAATTTAGGTTTTGTTAATTGAAAAATTGTCACAGCGTTTTTTTTAAAACGAAATCACATACAGTTTACTATGGGGATGTTTTTTAGCTGATATCTAATCGAAAATGGCTTTTTATATATTAAAAATAGACGCGAATCTATAAATTATCTTATGGTTTGTACGTTAGGAAATTCGAACAACATGTAAACATTTGAGGCATTTTTAAGGTAGAGAGTGCAAAAATAAGTTACTATGGATAAATCCTATACAAATGAAATGCAAAAGAAAAACTTAATAACTTTGTTAAATTTCCGCAAATTTTTACGGTAAACACAATGTATACAAAAAAAAATACTACTCTGTAACCAATCCAATCGAATGAAAACCTAGTAAAATAAATGCGAAAAGAAACAATTAAGTGAATTTGTTACAGTTAAGCAGCAAAAACCCTCGGGTAGTCATGCGCTTTTTGAAAAAAAAGCAAAATACATGAAGAATTAAAATACGCAATAATTTCTAATCAAAATCAAATTCCTATACGTTTCGATAGTAGCACGCGTGTAGAATACAAGTATCGTATAAAACCATTTACTGGGCGTTATTACAGGTAATAAATTAAAAATTCGAGTGGCAAAATGCCATTAGGTGAATAATTAGAGGTTTAATAGAGACTCCTTTTTTAATACTGAAACGCCTTTGGTTCTTCGCTTTCTTGCATGTGTAAATTAGTATCCAGATTGTGGTTTTTTTCGTGAACCATTTATGGACATAGTGTTGTTTTTTTTTCTAGATAAATAACATTACGTCTAAAGTTTTTTTTTTCATTTTTTTTTTTAAAAGTGCTCACGGAGTGTTTGTGTCATTTTTTTTTTTTTTTAGGGAATCAAAAATTATATGTAAGGGCATGATTCGCTTTGTCTCAAAATAAACACTATGTATACAAAAATATTCCAATTTATAAAGTGTGATCGTTACAAGGCAAAGTGGTAAAAACATTTATTTAATATTTCCTCTTTTTTCAAATCTGCTCTGATTCTGTATTATACAATTACATAAAGGTACTACATTACGGAGAACTTCCCTTTAGATCCATACCCATTAGTGCATATATGTATTTTGTCACTGCATGGGGTGCACCAACGCGCATTTAAAGTGTATCGTGTTTGTGATCATAAATTATTTTGATATTAAAGTATGAAATTTTTTTATATGGTTTCGTACGGCAGAATATCATTCAAATGCTCTATTCTGTATTATTTTACTTAATGTATACACTAACCATCATCCAAGGTATCACACATAGGTCACGCGAGTGCAAGCATAGTGGTAAGATGCATTTGGCAGTCTAACACACATAGGTCCGCTCAGAAGTTCGGTAGCGGGTCCGATTCGGGTCCGATTCACTTAGGGGGTTAACATGAAATATTAATTTACATGTGATTTCCAAATTAATTTTTTATGTGTGATATATTGGACTGGTTCTAAAGCGTAACATAAAGTACCTATGGTATAGCCAATTTATCCTATAGATTTTTACTAGTACTTAGTACCTTTTTTCCATTTTCCGGTACACAAAGTGCAGTGAATCTTGATATTTTTTTTCATGAAGGTAAGATGATCAGTCGTACGCGTAATATTATTATTTTAAAATGCTCGTGCATTCTCGCGTATAAAAATAATTAAATATTATCTATTAAAAATAATAATTTAAAAATGTCCGGCTCGCGGATAACTGTCACGGGCGATAAACTTCTTTGAGTAAGGTACCGGTTACTCTAAAATACATACATAATGCGACACGTGAAAGGAAAAAGTTACTAAGCGATCATACTTATGTGCAAAAGTAAAATGACACCAAAATTGACAAAAAATATCCCAACGCAACGTTCAACATTGCTGGGGCTAAATCTTCTTCCAATACATGAAATGGTCAGACGAGGACTTCAACAGTATACCTTCTGGAGACCACGAACAGTGTGCAATTATTATTTTCATTATTTAATTTATCATGCATATTATTGTAATCTTTATTTTTCATACATACCTACTGTAATTTTTATTTATCATGCACGTTTGTAATTTTAAATGATGTATAGAGATTTATCAGGTTTTATTTTCGTTATTTATCATATGTATACACTTATTGCAATTTTAATGTAATTGTTGCATCATAATCATAAATATTATTCTTATTTTTATTATTCTACATATTGTAATTTAATATTATTTGTGTTACTTTGTTAATTATTTTACTTATTATTGTAAAAGGTACCGAGTACCGTTTATATGAAATAAATAAATAAATAAATTAATATTGACGCTTGGTATCATTTTCCTTTCCACCGTCGAATATGTTACTTTTGTCCTCCACGGAACATTCTTTATTGGGATTATACACAATAATTAGAGCTACAAGTGTTCTGGAAAATTACCCTCTTAAAAACCCACATACACAACTGAATGTACTAGTGGGCTTAAGAGGCCTTAATTTTTGTTGGAATCGTCCTACAGCGTTTTTTTTTTTATTTTTACTCAAGCAGTTAAAATAAGTCTATTATGTATGTTTAGCTTTTCCCTATATCACCATAAACATAAAAAAACATATTTTTTTAAAAAACCTTTATTGATACTCAATAGGGACAAAAAAGCTCTGGGAACTAATTTTAGATTATCTAGGCGTGTACAGGGCTTGTGACCTGTCATTAGCTGGGTTAAGTGGCCACTTGATGTATTACAACATTCCCCATTTCGCCCATCATCTGATGAAGAATTTCGAAAAATCTATTATGACTTACTTTTTTCAAAACAACAATAACCACTGCAAAAATTAAAATAGGTAATAATTAGTTCCTTACTACTTAAATAATTCGCTTTTTTTTTAGTATCCAAAAAAATACTCTTTCTTCGTTTTCTTACTTTAGATAATAGTATATAGGTATCTAACACAATATTCAATAATACAAAGAAATAATGAACGACTGAGAGAAAGATACACGATACATTACTTACATAGAGAGATACATTTCATACTGTATTATCTGCATGTTTCTCGGAATGATTCAATATCTCGGCGGATTCTGATAAGAAAAGGTGTAGAATTTTGATACAAATAGAGAAAAACAATCTGCGAACACAATTCGAGTACGGCTCAATTTTGTGCCAGGAAATTTGAAAACAATGCGGTGTGTATAATATTATATAGGAAGGTGTTTCAATAACAGCGGAATCTCCATACAGGGGTTTAATAAGAAGATTTGTTGAACAAAGCTAGCTGGAGTTTCACGCACAAACGCGTTTTAATAGAATTCTTCTGACATCGGATATTTTCCTCTCAAGGGCACCTCACTCCGCCCTGTGCCTTAAAAATATAGTGGAACCTCGTTATAACAATGCGTCTTCGTTTGATCATATTTATATTTTATTTATTTTTGTAGGAAAGTTAAACTCGTGATGCATCTGGCTGCTGACTTCCAGGACGATCTACTAATAAATGGAGGCACAGTTCATTTTATCTGTTTATTAGCCTATTAATTCATAAAAATAATGAACATTACGAATACATATTTATGTTAGAATTGACGCTCCAAGAGGTAGCGGCATTTGAAACCTATACAGATCCTCAACTTCAATCTACATAAAATTAATATTCAAGGTGAAACGCGAGCGGTCACATTCTTTTATCTATGCAAACGTAGTCCCCGTTTTCCGCCTTAGATTAATCAGTCAAAAAGATTTCAATATCTTCCAGGAGCGTATCGGTATTGGCTTAGTTATAAAAAATTGTACCTGTATAAAAAGGAATAAATTACGAAAAAAATATTCGATAATAAGGGCTCACATTTATTATTGACCGTTTTTCAAAGGATAATCAAAACTACCGATAGTAATTATGGTGAAATAAAAGTATTAAAATAATTCGATAAATATATTTGACTACCCTCGTTACTATAATATTTAACTAACTAACTAACTAACCATCTATTACCACCCGTTACTATTTACATAACTAAATTAAAAAATGTATTTGCAGGGTTGGTTGGAAGATATTAAAAACAATAAGCCCACCTTTTGTACACTTATGCAACACTTATGTAATTGTACATGAATATTTAAATTAAAAACATATTAAATTTTCAGCGATGAGAAAAGGTTATCTGTTTTTGAACTATTGTACATATTATATAAATAACAAAACAACGACTGGCTCAAAAACATTGGACTGATGAATATCAGTGTAATTTATTTGTTTATTTACTGACATGAAGCCCATTTAAACGTAATTACATATTATATGCATTTCAACAAGCCCATTGAAACATAATTACAAAAAAAGTGGCAGTAAGGGTAAAGAAATATTAAAATATATAAAGCTAGGACAAACTATAGACAATCTCAAAACAAGATCTGGTCTAATGACCAGATCTTGTTTTAATTATCAGTGAATGTTTAAATCTTCATCTATTAATATCTACTACTAACCGATACGATTCGCATGAACTCTTCTTTAAAAAATAAGATAATTTAAGTTTCCAATGATGGGTATCGTAAAACATAATTAAAGCGTTTGAATGTTTTTTTGCGAAAATATAATATTATGTAAGTTTTTACTGAGTATCGTGTTCTGAGATAAGAGAATCTGAATAAATATCATTCTTGTTGAGTTTTTACTATTGTGTAAGTGAAAAATCAGGAAAGGTTTGTTAAATTCTTTTGTATGAATAAATTATCTGATTATCGTCTTGTGGAAGTAATGTAGGACCTACATACATGTTTCAGGAGAAAGCAAAATGCACGCTTCTCGCCGAATTCTTCTCAAAAACTTGTTGTTTGTGCATGATATTATAGTGTTAGAGTGTTGACATAATCACTAATGTAAATGATTTAAATGCATGTTTTTTGGATGCAAATAAAAAAAAGCTTTTGTTTCAGATGAGGTTTATTCTATCATGTGTTTTGATTTTGACAATAAGTGTCACTTATGCAGATGAATATAATAACAATGACGTCCTGATTCCATCATTTAACGAACGTGTCCGGAGAGCTTCAGTATGCCCACCGCGGTATATAAAATGTTAATGGACAGTGCGTCCCAACTCCATCATTTTATGGCCGTGTACGAAGAGCCTCAGATTGTCCACTGCAGCAAATCAAATTTGATGGAAACTGTGTGCTCTTTTGCCCAACAAACCATATCTTCATAAATGGGCACTGTCAGAAGTCTGGGTTCTAGCAACGTATCCGGAGGGCTTTAGAGTGCCCGCCTAGGTACATCAAAGTTGATGGACATTGCGTCCCAACTCCATCATTTTATGAATGTATTTAATGTAAAAGCCTTTTGGGCGTGGATAATATTAAAATAAAATAAAAATAAAATAAAATAAATATATTTCTTCCCGATTCCATAATTTTATGAACGTCTCCTGAAAGCTTCAGTACTGGCACTGGTGTAATTTGTATTACACCAGTGCCAGTAAGTGAAAATAATGTTCCAACTACTAGATTTAATGAAAGTCTCTTGATAAGTTGACTTCTGGTTCATATGAACATTAAGTGTTGATGAAAAGTGTAAAATATAGATGCTCCTGTCGATTTAAACGAGACTCATGATTAAGAAAATTATAAAAACGATGATTAACGACAGAAAATGAGAGTGATTTTTTGTGTAATCCCTTAATATATGGCCAAAAAGTTTAAAAATGAGCATGACGTTCCTCCATCTACCCTTAGCTTCCCAATAACCACCACTGTAGATTATATGTACCCAAGTTCATTAGGTCACACAAAAAAAAAACTATACCAATTTTCAAAAGTATCCGAATTATTTAGGCTACTTTCTCTGTGAGACCTAATGTTTATTTTTGAAAGCAAATACGTTTTATTTTATATTCTTCATTAAAATTAATGCAGGAGGGTTACTGCGTCCGTTGCTTCACCTCTGTGTTCCTTACAAAGTCAAACCACCGCACACCTAATATTCTTCTACGACACCTATTCTCAAAACTCAGAATTCTGCTATTTTGGGCCCTGGTTAGGTGACATGATTCGCAGCCATTGAGGAGAACAGGTGTGATGCAGGCGTTATAAAGGCGGAATTTTGTTTTAACCGAGTAAGCATCCGATCTCAAGACAGCTCTCATACTGTTGAATGCGGCGCCCACTACTTCAAGCCGCACTCCCAGTTCTTTCTGAAACCTGCCGTTTAGAAATATTTTTAAAAATTCGTTGTATCCAGGTTTCACTGTACCAAAAAGACATTTCCATTGCCAATGCTGCCGCACTGACTACAAGAGAAAAGGCTTACTCTTTGTCTTCATAATAATAGAGGCTTACTTACAAAGTGCAGTGCATTATTGTGAGTTAGATTCTCACTCTTAAACAAGACACTTTATTCAATTTAACTGTCTATTTTTACTTTTAATGAAATATTTTTATCTGTAATATTTCTATCACTTCTTTGATCGCGTTTCGCGCATCGCTTGTTCAAAAAATGTCTCTGAATACATTAAGAAATTCCAGTGGTATAAAAATTGAAAATGTTTACATTACATAAATTCAGGACTTTACTTGTAAACAAAACATTTATAATATGCATTAGAAAATTAAATTAATATAAGTTGTTAAATATTTTGCATCAGGCATCAGGTTCTCAGCGTCCTGGACGTCCACTGTTGACAATCCGTCGGCAGTTTGCGTCAGAACTGCGGGACGTGGACCTGACCTGGTAGAACGCGTGGGAACTGGCGGCCGATCCCTTGGCTTGGAGGCAGTTTGCGGAATCCATATGCTCCACATAGGGAGCGGATATGGTATGATTATTATGATATTTGATTGTGTAGGTATAAAGGATATTGTACTTCTCTAAAAATGTAATGTTTAGTTTACTTTTTTATCCATATTAGTATAACATATCGATATGCATAAAAAAAGGACATTGGAATACTATATGTACCTAAAATGTACTACTGTACATTGGATGGTTGATATAAATGTAAATAAAATAACCATAACATAAGATATTTTTGCGAAACACATGAATAACATCAGTACTACAATGTTAGTGATACGTTTATAAACGTATCGCATCTTTCACTAAAAAAATTGTAGCAGATAAATGTAAAATTTTCTGTAACAATTGAAACCCTATCTTCAATTGCACAAACAACATAAAAATGGAGTTTAGCCAATTTAATAGTTTTATTGAATCTGAGCAGTAAAAATAAATCGAAAACAGCACAGTTATCTTTTGCATTGAGTAACAAAATACATTGTCTTTAATGTATTTTGAAAAAGCTCAGCTTAAAGTCTTGGAAAAAGATATGTTTTATGGACTAACACACCCGTATTCAGAGATGCACATCAACGTTGAAGCTTTAAGTGTTCATTCCTATCGCCTTAGTTGGGCAAACATTACGGAGAGGAGGTTAGAATTTTCTTCCCTCAACTTACGATTGTCTATGAATACGGGTGTAAAAAAGCGCTACATGAATCCTCTTAAAACTCTGTACGATTTTGTTAAAGTTGTTATTTGAGAAAAGATTATTAGATTGTTGACAATGGCTTTTTCACATTTAATGGTAATTTTTTGTATAAGGTTTAACGTGAAGGAAAATACATGTTATTTGTATATATTATTTTGAGGACTTTCAAAATCTTCGAATAAGAATTTCAGAGGAGTGACATTCCTTCCTTGAAAAATACTACCATGTCTGAGGTGTCTAGTTACCCACTTCGCCACTCACTACGTCATCAATAGGTATCGTCATCACTAGACATCTACGTCTCACGTCTCGTGTATTGGCCTAAGTGCTGGAATTTGATAGTAAGTGGTGTTATGAAGTTAACCCTAGGAAGCGTATATTTTTAGAAAATTTGTATGGAAACGCCTTTTCTAGTGAATTTTTGTTCGATTCTCTCTGTGAATTTATTCAAAACTCTTTTTTTTGTATTAAATTTGAGTTTATTTCCGATTTATCATCGTCGAGTTTTCTGTGTAAAAATTGAGATAAAAACAAAAATATACAAAATGTATGTAATCACAATTCTTTTGTCAAAACACCTGAAAAAATAATCGTTCGCTCCAGGATTTTTCTCTTGAATTGTTTAATTAAACACGTATAATGTCTTCCATATTCAATCAACGCATCATTGCCAGATAACAACGCAAAAATCGATATTTTTGTACAAATTGTTTTACCCTTTGTACGCAAATCTCTGCAATCCATGGGATAATAAGGACAGCAAGGTTAATAAAATTATTCAAAGTACGAGATAGGCGGTGTTATTGATTTATCATTCTCTGTATGGATATGGAGGTATAGCACAAACGGGCACGTAATATCTGCAGTGACTTGCTGTTCTCTTCAGGAATCTTCCAGCGAGGGTAGGAACTGGTACTACGTAGGTACTACGTAGGTACTATGTAGGTACTATGTAGGTTCTAGGTACCCATTTCCTGTACCAAGCTTAGTTTTGACATGCCGCCGAGCCTTTCTTTTTGCTTACGGATATTGGGAATGTCGGGAGATGGTTAAGAACAGGGTGACATCACAATGGCTTTCTATGGGATCGCAGTAAGCAGTTTTTAAGCAAATATCGTCGTCGTTGTGGTGAAGAGAATTAACTCACATACAATACACATGAAACTTAGCTCTCTTTGCCACCGCGGCGATGATATTTGTGTTCCATTAATTATTTCATTTGTAAAATGTTGTTTAAATGGTTATAGTTTTTTTTGTACGTAATATTGTTCCTTTACTGAGAAATTTTATAATAGTGTTCCCTCGCTGGGTGTTCCCACACGAGGAAAACATTTTTGCATTAAAAAAATATTAACATATCCTGAATTATCACATAATTAAAGAGAAGTATTGAAATTAATATTGGTTAAATGTGTTTGTATGAATTGTCAATAAATCGTAAATATATTTTGTTCTTTCATGAATAAAATTAATCAGTTTAATTTGTAATCTGCAAATATTCTTATTGTGACAGCTGTATTTACTTTCTAAAGGTATTTTTCAGTATCTTTAGGCGATTAAAAAATTAAAGGTAAGTCGAAATCATTTAATCAATAAAACTTCCAAAACTTAACGTTACTATCCTGCGTTGGGAGTTGACATTTTTCAAAATCATTTAAAAAAAAAATTGTGTTCATTTTTAGAAACACAATTCTTTTTATTCTGATAAAATTCATAACATTAACTGAATGAGTTAACTTTATTATAATTAAATGAATAAACAAATATCTTGAAATGTGCACGAATAATCTGAATTCCTCAATTTCCCATTTTCTCTAATTATTTTTTTTTGTACCAATCCATTGAATTATTCTTTCTTCCGTACCATTTATAACTTTGTGTATTTTGGTTACCCTAGGTCCCTTCCCTCGAAGATAACAAACAGCGCTTGATACCCCTTCGAGACTCCGTTTCTTCTATACACAGTAAACCTAAAACCTCCACTATTCTCAAACAAACTATTGACTACTAACCAACAGTTAGAACTAACCAACAAATAACGAAACCTTTGACTTAAAAAAAGAAACCTCCAACTAAGAATTTTACTTTTTCATTTAGTAAAAAAGTAATTTTCGCGTTTAAGTGTTATTCAATAAATTCGCTTCTTTTTTATTTTTCGTTTCCATTAACTTGGTCTCTGACATTTGCAGATCTGAAGACTTTATTATTGAAATGCTCTGAGACAGATGGTATCAATTTCCTGCCCGGAAAGTGCGAAAGAAGAATTATTTTCTAAACAGCTGTTGATTCAAGATTGAAAGAGATAGGGGTTGATTTAAATATCTGAAATTCTTTTCAAATTTATGCCATCATTGTAAATGCGTATTTTAATTTTCACTTTTAAAAAAAAACATTTAGAAATATTTTTACGGTATAATTAAAATGAATATTCGATAAAATGTAGAGAAGGAAGATATGAAGAGACATTATATTACATATTCCGTTTTCAGAAAAAAGTTTTTTCCATAAAATTTTTATCAATGACAATGTGTTGACAACGAACATAATAAAATGATTTTAGGTAACTTTTAAGGGTTAACTTCAATCGGGTTCTTCTCGATTTTTTTATTTAAGAAAATTGATTGAAAAATGACAAT
Source organism: Micrasema minimum (assembly GCA_022494985.1). Lineage (NCBI taxonomy): Eukaryota > Metazoa > Arthropoda > Insecta > Trichoptera > Brachycentridae > Micrasema > Micrasema minimum. The sequence goes on along the minus strand of JAGVSP010002505.1, from coordinate 11,620 downwards.
ATCTAGGGAATTTTTTTTAATTTTTACTATGTCATATTAACTATCTAGCGCGGTTTGAAATAGCGCTTTTTCAAATCGCTCGTAAAATCCTCCATTTGGCGCGCATGCGGTGTGACGTCACAGCAATATAGACCCTTACTACGGAATGAATTTTGCGCCTTTCACGGTAGACGGGTATGACGTCATTAGCCAATAACAGGCGTTAAAAATCATTCGTATTTTCGTGTTTTTAAAACATAAATTTATAAATGAAAACAAAACTTTTGATCATTGTGTTTTATATTGTTGGATTTGTAAAAATATACTTATATTTATAACGTTTTCAGGGATATTCATGTTATCGGAAAGAACTCTATTGTTAAGTTTTTTTAGTGGTAAGTATTGAGCTATCATGCATGACTTCACGGTCAAGTGATAATCATTACTTTATAGAAGATAATATCCAGTCATAAGGAATTAAAGTGATTCCAAATGTATTGAAAATTTTCTGAGTAAGGCTTTACCTAGTTGGCTTCAGCTCTTTAGGGTTTCACGATATATTAAACGTTAATGGGTATATTTTACGTTTTGAGGAGCTTAAAACCCAAGCAATACGGCGATAGAAAGCTCGCAATTACTAAGCTCTATGAAGCTCGGGCTCTTAGCTTTTACGACAGCTATACGAGCTTTGATCGGTGTTATTAAGGTTTATCCTAGGCCATCATTCAGCCGGATCTTGTTGCATTTCGGGTACTAAAAGTTCATCACATTTCCTGAATCCACTTTGCCAACTAACTTTGTAATGCGTTTCAACATGATTCTCCAACATGTCAGGAAGTTTACTAGAGACTGTATTGAGTTTTGTACAAAAAGTCTATTGCGATTTAGTATACAAGTGTGCTTTAATAAAGCTATGATTTATGATTTGTTACATGAAATACATGATGTACCATGTATTTTAAATAATGATTTTCTAATATTATCATGTACTATGACTAATGCGCGCTTTATATGGGACAGAAAACTGTACAGTTTCTTGTAAAGTTTCTTGTTCAGAAAACTGTACAGTCTGTCAAAGGCAGGCTAAATATGTGTATTTTTAAAGCGCAATCATAAAGAATTATCGCATGTTTGCGCACATGAAACTGTAAATATGGCTAATAATGTAAATATGATAAAGGTTTTTTACGTTTTCCGAAGCATTCAATACATCAATATCTACTTAAATGTTTACATTAAAAACATTACTTGTTAGTCAACGTCGCGCGTCTGCGTGACTATTTAATAATTCGCTTTACAGTTTTCGCTTTATACGGGACAGTTTGCAAACTGCACAAGAAACTGTACAGTTTTCTGTCCCGTAAAAAGTGCGTTTATGTTAGAAAATACCGATGCTAGCAAAATAGTGTAATTATTTTATGTATCATAACTTTTGGGTTCTACTGGATTCTCGCGGGGAATACAATACAACATAGATACGGAAAACTATGAGAGAAAAGCATGGAAAAGGCACAAAAAATGGCAAAAAGAAAGTTAAACAAATATTTGGGTATAACAAACATAAACACTTATGATTAGACCTTTTCAAAGCTTTTTTATTTATCATCATCATCATCATACCATATCCGCTCCCTATGTGGAGCATATGGAATACACAAACTGCCTCCAGGCCAAGCGATCGGCCGCCAGCTCCGTGCATCCACCCAAGTCAAGTCCACGTCCTGCAGCTTTGACGCAAACTTCCGACGAATTGTCAACAGTGGACGACCAGGAGGACGGTGGCGGCTCTCGGGAGGCTAGATACCAAGGGTTGCTGTGTCCGTTGCTCAGCTCTGTGTTCCTTACAAAGTCAAACCACCGCACACCTAAAATTCTTCTAAGACACCTATTCTCAAAACTCAGAAGTCTGCTATCTTAGGCCCTGGTTAGGTGCCATGATTCGATTTTTTATTTATAGTTATAATATTTTCGATCAATTTCACTTAAAGAAATTTATGGATGGATTCATTATATTTACACACACGTAACAAATACACACATATGATGTACTTTGGTATATATTGCGCAGATAAATTATATCTCTAGGTGTACCTGTAAAGTTCTCGTATAATATTATTTAACCACGCGTTAATAGTTGTGTTTTGCTAATTATTGAAATTAACAGCTAAGTGGAAATATATTACAAGCAATTATTTGATCATAAGTTAAACATTATTACTGACAATATTGATTTTACGTTAATACCGAGATGTTAAATAAAGTTTAATAATAGCGAGACTTATTTGGTGTTCTAAGTATCTAATTAACGATCAATTAATAAACTTACATTTTACGGAGTTATTTTTGATTGGTTGTATAGATGCATTTTAGAAAAAAATGGTTTGTTAACTTGTATAAATTAATTTCGTCGGCAGTTTGCGTCAGAGCTGCGGGACGTGGACTTGACTTGGGAGGATGCGCGGGAGCTGGCGGCCGATCGCTTGGCCTGGAGGCAGTTTGTGGATTCCATATGCTCCACATAGGGAGCGGATATGGTACAATGAAAATGAATGAATTACAAATAGCAAACGATTGCTTTTTATATAATTTATACACGGAGTAACAAAACTCGTAGTACAACCCGGAAACTGTTGAATCTACATCATATTTGGAGTCGAATGTGTAATATGACTTTTAAATATGAGCGGAAAAAATGTTTTTTTTTCTATTTAACGCTTTCACAAGTAGCTTAGATTAAGTCGAATTGCACAAACTCTTTTAGAAATTCGGTAAAATTGTTTTCTTTATGAGTGGTATTATTTGACTTAATAAATAACAGGTATTTGACGACAATTTGTAAAAAAAATCAACTTCTTACTCAATTTTCTCGAAAACCATGGGTTCCATAAGTTTCCAAATCCAAAAATTTTATTCTACAAAATCGACTCCAATAATGATATAGATTCATTGGTTTCCCACTTGTACATCGAGTTTTATTACATGGTGTAAAATATTTGCATGAAAAAGGTTTGATATGTGACAATTTGGAAAGACACTGAAGCATAAGATTGATTATCTTTTTGTAATAAATTATCAAGATATGTTCACCGACTTCTAATAAAAGGTGTTTCAGCACCACATGCTAGGACCGAATCTCCGTATTATATTATACATTTTTTAATCCAGGCGTGCAAACTTTGAGCAAGGATGACAACAGTACCGCCAAACCCGCGATGTATCTCTGCCCACCAGTTGCTCGATCACAGATCACTATCGACTCGGTAATAAGCGACGTGATAACGATTTCTTACCCATGGATGTTTAACGTTTTCGCGATCACAATGGAACACGCGTTAAAAGTTATCGATCGGGATTATTCAACGAGCGCTTCTAGTCGCGAGCCATTTCCCGAGATATATCTTATTCGCACATATCTTCATTCAATCTTTCTCGAGTGCCGTATTGCATTTAGCCGGTTTTCGGCAAGCCAAATATTGAGAAAAGCAGTCGACATAATAAACAATCCGACAAGCGCGTTAGTATGTAGTGTTTTAATATTAATTTTTCATATTCGTATTCAGTTTGTTATGTTTTAATAATTTATAATAATTTCAGTAGTTTAATAGTATGGTAGTGTTTTAATATTCATAATAATTCCAATATCGTAGTGGTATGTAATGTTTTAATATTTATAACAATTAAGGACTGCCAATACCCAGCTCTTAGTTTATTTGGCAGTCCAGGACCATAAATATGTAACCTTAATTTGTACACACTAATTAAATAAATTTGACGTTTGACGTACGGCCGCGATATCGCGTGCATCGGCTCCGCTCGGCTCAGATCGGCAATGCTCGGCTTGGCGAACGTGGTATGGAACGTATGTTCTTTGTGATCGGTCAAATCGTTAGCGTTAGCACGTGGTTAGCACGTGTCGATAGTTATCTGTGATTGAGCTCCTGGCCGCTGAATTCCTAGACGACCTTATAAAAGATGGAGAAACAGTTGAGAATCGACGTCCTAAGATTCAGCTTCAACTGAAACTTACATAGACCATAATCTCCTATGCTACAATCCATTGAGTTTCCTGCCCGCTTCCAAGAAACATCTCCACTCGCGCCTGTCTTCAGCTGCTTATTTCCGGTTTCAAGTACCTACCCAAGTATGTGGTGTTTTTCTTTAAAATAACTGAATTTAGGTCTCCCGATTTGACCCATATATTAATAGATCAAGAGCCCCTTATCTGGTCGGATGCCCTCCATCCTTGCGACATGTTCTGCCCAACGTAGCCTTCCTATCTTTTTTATAAATATGTATTTTTTAAATTATTATATTTATTTAGTTTTGCATAATTTTTACATAGACTGATATTATTATACTACACTCCATTATTTTTTTATTCTTAAATATTCTTATACTACATTATACATTTTTCAATTTAGTTATAATATGATACCTACACTAATATTTTCCACACATATATTTTTTACATTTAACCCTGAATAAATTACATTACACACATTTTGTTCATTTCTTATTTCATCAGGAATCTCCTCATACATTTTAATGCCCTTATACATTAGACAATTCTATGACATAGCTTTTCTTTCCTTTTCTAATCTTATATTTTTTGAACCTCTTGTTGCATATTTATGAAAAAAAAGTTTTTGTTTTTTAATTTGTTTGGCAAATATCTTGGAATTATCCCTTTGACAATTTTGTTAATTTCATTAGCCACATTATATTTAATTCTTTGGTCTACAGACATAATATTCAAGAGTTTAATCAATTTTGCTTCGTTTTGCAAAATCTGTAATTTTTTTGGCTCTCCTTCATTACCAAGGTATAATATAGATGAGCAGTAGTCTATATGTGGAACAATTATACTCTTGTATATTAGAAGTGATGTTTTTTATAATATACTGTGTGATGGAAGCTTCACTGTAAAGGTTGTATAACTCTTGGTTTTACCTAGAACTCCATTCACTATTTTCTTGCACAGCTCCATATATCCGTCATAGAATCTTCACCTGGTTCCTAAAAAAACCAGCACTCTAAGCCGTGTTAGCACAGGTCTAATAATTAATAAGTGAATGGTTCAGTGTGGATTTCGTCTTCCTCGAGTCTAGACTTGAAGTGTCTATGGAGACCAAAATATGTAACAATTGTTATCAAAAGTAACTCATACAGACTGTCAGGTATCATTTAATAAGAGTAAGAAACATTGTAAAGACTCTAGAATATAATAAATAGAAGATGTTTGTGTAATAAAAGGTTATGAAAACGAGGGGATTCATTATATAATAACTTATGAAGGGTAAATATCTTCTTATGGGGAAGATGAAAGTAGATACTTACTTTCGGCAAATTTGAACATCATCATAATTCCGTGAATACTTATTATGGTAATGACTTTGAGGTTAGGTTCCCCTGGGAATCGTACCAGGGGAAGGTAATGGTTGAAATATTGAGGGGTAGAGTATTAAAATCAAATGGATTAGGGTAGAAACTTTTGGCGCTGTAAGTATCCTTCAAATGCTCCATCAAAATACTGTTTGTTATTAATATTTCTGACGATCTTCTTTAACTCGCGTTTTAATTATATTGTAAAGTTTTCACCGTAGGTACCTATCTTCCTAACCATTATTTATTTACAAGTTAAATATTTCATAGTTACGAATGTTTTATTAAAAGTCGAGTAAATACAAGGGGATTGCATTAAAGACACTTCAGTAAATTGGTTTTTGTGCAATAGTCGTAATTTTACTAAGCATTTTTCGTGATTTCGTATTTTTATGGGAGTTGGATCCTGAGTAATATCTAAACTTGCTATTTTCTTCTTCTTCTTTCGCCACGTTCGTTCCTACGTGGAGCATGTGGACATCACTAGATCCCTCCAGGAGACCCTGTCACCAGCTAGCTCTCTCGCCTCCTCCCACGCCAGGCCCGCATCCATCAGCTCCGCCGAATACATCTGTAGGATGGTCATCGACGGTCTGCCAGGACGGCGGGATCTGCAGGTGTAAAGAAGAGGCAGCTCGGGTTCAGGCATCCGGAGTAAATTCCCAATCCAGGTCCAACGCCGCATCTTCACGACTTTATTGGCGGTTGCTGCGTCCGTTCCCTAACTTCAGCATTGGTTATGAAGTCAAACCACCCAATGCTTAGAATCCTTCTCAGACGCTTATTCTCAATACTCAACAAGTGAGCATTCGTAGCTTAGCTTGCTATTTTACGCTAAACAAAAAATTATCTTATAGTGATACTAAATATTTATATCCAAGGACAAATTATGGTACACAAAAAATCTCTAGTCTCTTACGTAAAAGAGTATATAAAATGAGTACTCATATTTTTTTAAATATTATTTATCGGTTTGCATTATTAAAATACTAAGGGTGACCAATTTGATACAAAAGTGTATGAACCAACGAACCTATCATTTATTTAGGCATTTCAAATTTATCATTTTTTCTATGTAAATACCTCACTGGGTAAAACCCATATACGTAAATTAATACAAGTAGAATAAGTTTTTAAAACAATTAAATTTTAAGTACGTGAAAATTTTATCAATTTTTCTACCTTTCAAAACATTTTAATAAGTATGTTATTTTAATTACTTTCTGAATTTAATGCAAAATAATAATTATTATCGAGGTATAAAATATTACAATAAATTACCATTAGAATTTAAAAAAAATATAAATATCAAAAACGTTAACAAAAAAATATATATATTTAAAAAAAATATTTTTTTTTTGTTAAATATAAATAAAATATTAAATTTTTTAATTTTTTTTTATAAGTTTATAATAAATTACTGTGTTTCAACGTGTAAGTCAAAAAATTACCCTAACACAAAAATTAGTTATTTTTTTGGGAAGGAACAGCGAATTATAGCTTATGACTTTAAAAAGTTTAATGTGTCTATTCTTGTCTACAGTTACTTACTTAAAAAATAGTTGGTCGATTTTGTAACCAGGTCATTACCAATAATTGTGTGCCTTTAAAAAAAAAAATGTATCTGTTGAATGCATCGCTTAGATCCACAAATAAAAGACCACACGCATAATAACTTCTAGTAATAATTAGAATAAAGAATAAAGTTATAAGTATTATATAATTACAATTATTATTGATATGATATTAGGATAAAAAAACAGGTAGGAAATGATAAAGTGTAAAGTAAAATAATAAGTCTATGGAAATTTATAAAGAACTAAATTTTTTAAAAATGTAATGTTTAGATTCTATGTAATCACAAATGAATTATTGTTTTCCAAAGAAATCTCTATGTTGCGTTCTGTTTGAAAAATATTTGACGCATAGCAGATGTTTAAATTCCGCGTATAGTGAACTGGGAGGTTGATTGAGATGTGCGAGTGTGTGTAGTTTGTGTGTTTATTTGTGTAATTTTTTACATCATCGCGGATTCGGGTCAAAGAACCTCTGGTGGTATGGTTGGATGAGAACACAAATGGAACAATGCAAAAAAAAACAGCTTGCAAAAAAAGGTACAATCATTGATTTACTTAGATTTGAACTGAACCCAAAAAATGAATGACACTTCAACTACGCCAAAACCTCCACCTACGCCAGACGCGTATTCAGTATTTCTTTAACCGCCGGCAGAGTCGGACGTTCAGAAAACATTCCGAAATGCCTTCCTGTGTAGATAAAACCGTGTAAAAACCGTACGGATAAAATTTAAAAAAAAGATGGTGTTACTTTCCACATGTAAATGTTTATTTATATTTGTTTACATAGCCCTAAAATAATTATTATTTAAAGAAAGTTTTCTTCTTAAATAATAGCTAACAGCCCGTCCACAAGAAAAAATGTCATTATAGATGCATGGTAAAATTCATGAACGCTACTCGTAAGGAACGGGTTATTATTGTATACTGTTACTGTAACCCTATATTTAGCCCACACCTTTTGCGGTGTGTGAGCGGATGCTTTCCGGCAGTCGAAGGGCTCTGATAGGTCAACCCGTGTAAGAGTATAAAGGTGCAGAATATCCGTGTCATTACCCTTTTCTAAATAATTTACTCTGCAAGGCAGATCTAAATGTATTATATATCAATGGGTACAATGGTACAAATATGTATGTAGTTTTTATCATGTTTTAGTTTAACTGAATATTGTTATAGAAACTACTCCCGTCTTGGGATAAAATCCAGATTTGTGTTCAAGTATTTGAACACGCCCAAAATGTTGTATAAAATCCCTGGTCTAAATATAAGTAAAATAAATTGCAGAGTCATTTGCAGGCGATTACTAGTATTTTATTTATCTCGTTCAGAGTCCTAATTACAAAAATAAAGTAATTTGCTAATAAATTCAATATCAATGCATAGATGGAGCTTTAGTATTTGAACACGCCCAAAATGTTGTTATTATTCTTTTATTCTTCTTTGGGATTTATTGTTTAATTTAAGAAGTTTACTTAAAGATATTACCAATATTGAAAAATCTGTCTTTTGGTAATCTCATTATAAAATCTACTGTTATTGATTTTCAGGTTTTTTAAAAGCCTTTTCTCGTTATTATGCTGTGTTTTTAGGCTTTGTGTTACCGACGTTTCGGACCACATTGCAGTGTCCACTTTTTGGACTGAGCAACCAATTAAAACCCATATAAGTATTTTATTTTAAGAAAGGTCTTTTACGATGGTTCGGTCATGTAGAGCGAATGAATGATGAAAGAACGGCTAAAAAAATATATGATGCGACTGTGCCTGGATGTAGAAGTCGAGGAAGGTCGAGAAAGACATGGCATGATCAAGTAAAACAAGTGCTTGAAAGTGGGCATGTAAGAAGTCGGAAGAATCGACGTGCGTGCATGAGAAGATGTATGAATGTGGAAGAAGCAAGAGAAGTATGCCAGGACAGAATGGTGTGGCGTTTTATCCTCGCTGCCTGCCCCTACGGAGAAACGGCGTGATGGTTGGTTAGTTAAGTATTTTTTAATTATTTTTTAAATAAATTGTAAATTCTGACTATATAACTCATGCTGTCAACAGTGTTGTGTGAACCTTTATACACAGACATATAAATACAAATAACATAATAGATCGGTGGGTTCCGTGTTATTCTGTTAAATATCAAACTGGAAGTTTTCGCGGCACTCGAAAGTTCGATTTGTTAATTCAATCAAATCCTTGGAAAGTTTATAATATAACTTAAATTTAAGATGGTAAAATTTTCTAGTTTACGAAGTTCTATGTTCTAGATTCTAGATATTTACTTTTTAGGCTGTTATTGTTGGTTTGTATGTTAAATATTTAATGTAAGCTATCTGAGAAAGATATAATAATTATGTATTCATAAATATATACATATACATGTATGTGTGTATTTTATATAATCCATTCCGCCTTGTATTTGATAAACTTACTTCTGGCAATTTAATCGGAACTTTTTGTATTGATACATTGAAATGGCACTTAATAATGTAAATTATTGTAATCGATTGCGAATATGACGTGAGTAAATTCCAGCTTTTGTGTTAAAAATCTATTTTCGTTAGAAACATTTTTTTTTCTTATTTCTTTATTTAACGAATTGCTTATTCATAATTACATATTGAGCCTTTATTATTTTTCTTGAAACATAAATAAGTAGGTAAAAGTAAATGAGAATGAATAATAATTAATACTTGTGTGTGTATTTTGTACTTGTAAAAAACATGTTGGCAGACAAATTAATTTATTGCGAGGCCCAGTCAGCTCCAGTGTTATTAAGATTAAGTGTTATTATGTATTGTTTCGTTTCCGAACATTGTACCAAAATAATTTTAATTTAAATTTTATTTATTTAACCACCTCAACAGGCCAGGAGGCCCAATTACAGAGGGGAGTAACGTCACAAATACCCAGGCTTGAGAAAAATTACTTTAATTTTTTTTATTATAACATAATGTCTTTTATATCATTATTTAATTTATTTAAAATTTAATTATTTATTTTTGATTAAAATTTTTTTAAACATTTCACATTTTATTTATTTTAAAATTTAACTTATTTATATTATTTAAAGTTTTAGGCAATTTACATTTAATTTATGTTGTTTATTTTCACTTGTTTATTTTACATTATAATTTTTAACGCAATTTACATTTTATTTATTTCAATTAAATTATAAATATTGAATGTGTTGTTACCTATTTGAAAAAAATATTTTTCTTATTATATACAATATATGAATTATGTAATGTAAAAGCCCTTTTGGCGTGGATAATATTAAAATAAAATAAAATAATATCATGTGTTCATACCACGCATTCGTAAGTAATTTAGTTTTAAGGCTTTAATGGCAGGTGGAGGATACTGACTTTGCTTCTAATATCCCTGAAATATCAAAGGGCTTTAAATTTTTGCAGCTAAAAGCTGGATGTTATCTTCTCAGTGAGAAGTTCTCATATACATACCTAGCCGCAGTAACTTATGACCAGAAATGAGTAATGGCTTCCTCGAGTTTTATTCCGGAGAAATCTCGATACGGTCCAGTAGTTGTCTATTTTGAAAGCGTCGCGGAGTAAAATCTGCGGTGTTAGTGACCCAGCTGACACCCCTACCATCAATCTCTTCATTCGCCAGCCGCTTAGGGCGCGTGCACACTGCACACGTGCACACGTTGCCGTGGTACGGAAAATTCGGACCGACTTCCAGCGTATCTGGGAAGTGCATATTTTAAAGCGGATTTTTTATGTTGTATTTTTAATTGAATTTTTGTTTAATGAAAATGATTCGGTGATTATTGGTGTAAACACGTAACATTTGTTTGTCCTGTGAAAACGGCATTATGATTCATAAATGTGGTACATCTACGCTTTTAAAATTTCTAACTTTTCGAATTAAAAACATACTATGTCAATGGAATGTGGAAGTTATGAGGCATTAATTTGGAAGGCTTTATGACCTGTCAGTAGGTGTGTTAAGCAACGTAAATAAAAGTAAAATGTGTTATTAACTTCGAAGTTATTGTAATATTGTTTTTTTCCGTTTATAATAATATAGATAATACTCTCTTATTTGAAAATCAACCCTTCCCGGATAAAAAACAGTATTTTTGAAAATTTTGACGTGTACAAAATGTTACCAATTATTGATTGTTTTTTAAGCATTTTAATGTTTATTTTTTAAGTAAACAAATTCCAGAGACATCTTAAGGCGTCTTCTAGTAAGTAATTAAATTCGGATGAATCTTACCTACACCAAAAAAGTTGATGGCCAAAATGCTAAGCGATTTTCTCAACAGATGTCACCAGTGAGAAAAATATCATTAAAGTGAAACGACGTGTGATAATTCATACTAATAGATGATCCGAAATTTGTCATATGGTAATCATATAATGGGCGGAATAGGGAATGTTATATCATACGTCAAGTGGCCACTTAACCTAGTAAATGACAGGTCATAAGCCATGTAAACGCCTAGATCAGTGTTTTTCGATCTTTTTGATTTTGCGACCCCTTTACAAGTTGAAAAATTCTAGCGACCCCCTTGTGTCATATAAAGACTTAGATATAATAAAATTTAATTAAAAGACTACGTTGATGATTTTTTTCTATTTTGGTACATTTATCTATTATTCAGATCTACTCTGCAAGAAGCCGCGAGAGTGTTGAAATAAAGTACAAGGTAATATAAGTTAG